>JAOTQJ010191597.1:0-21420 GCA_025642045.1 Solanum sejunctum
GTTCAACTTACACAACATTCACAACAATATTCCCAATTGGATAGTTATACTTAATTTAAGAAATACGGGGTCTAACACTTTAGTACAAGGTATATGCCACATGTAAGGGTCATGCATTTGAATGAGTTACTCATTCTATATTATCATGTTTCTACAACTTATGCAAGTTATGATTAGGCTTATGATTGTTTCAAGTATTCCGTGGGACTAGACCTAGTGCCAAAGGATGCTTAAGGTGGGAGCTCAACCGATGGGGTTCCTATATAATGTCTTGGTCTCTTAACTATGTGCAACCATAGGTTTATATTATTTCTCTAACTGGGCTTTTACTAATTAAAATAACCCAAAAAAATGTGCCCGAAAATATGCTTCGAAAGTGCACGAAATCATAATTTCGACATATCTCAAAATTCATGCGTGATTTCAAAAATCCAACTTTATATTCTTATTTAGGAGAAAAATTGAGTACATAATGGGTCTAACCTAAGTCATTTTTATTGGGTTGTTCTAGTGATAGCTGGGTTCTTGATGTTCTTTCCAATATTGTGAATCTGGGGGTAGTGTCTTTGGAATTGGCTAATGCACCAGCTATGTCTATAGGTCTCATGAACAGGGTCTTTAATCCCTCTCATGAATAGAGTCTTTAATCCCTACCTTGTTATGTTTGTGGTGGCCCTTGGTGTTAGTATGTTGGTTCATTCATGGAGATAAGGGAGAGGTTGGGGATCATTTGAGGGTGATGTTGTGAATATTGATGTATATAGGGTGGGTTGCTAATTATACAAAATAGGAATCTTTAAGGTGACTAGAGAGGTCCATCGGTTAGCTATATTAGGATTTAGGTTGAAAGAGGTCGGCTATAGTGATGTAGTGGTGGCTAATGGTTCTAGATCTTTCTTGGTTGATGAGGTAGAAGCAAAGCAAGACTTTGACCCCACCATGATAGAGTTGAAGATCTTGATAAGAGATGATAAAGTTGGGTTTTTCTCCCAAGGGGGAGATGGTGTCACTAGATACTAAGGTAGACCATGTGTTCTTTGACTGAAAATTGAGTTCCCTTGGGGGGCCCCCCCCCCCCCCCATATAGGGTGTGGTCTAGTTTGGCAAGAAAAGCGATTGAGATTAGGGTTTTTAGGTTCTTATAGCGTGTTGAGGAGGGTTGGTAAGGTTGCATGCGAATGGGAAATTTCTTATAGATATGGGTGTGGTTCGTCCGATTATTCATGCTTCTAAGTTGAAGAGATGTGTTGGTGACTCTAGTGCTATAGAACTCTTTGAGGTTGTGGGTATTGTGGAGGATAAGTTATCTTAGGAGAAGGTCCCAGTGTAGGTATTGGACTAAAGTCTAGAAAAGTTGATTAATAAGGATGTGGTGTTTGTCAGAGCCCTTTGGGAGAATCATGAAGTCGAAAGTGTCTCTTGGGGAGTCGAAGTGGTCATGGAGGAGTAATATCCATATCTCTTTCATTGTATTCAAGCTTATGATAACACGTCAAGTCCTTTTGTTATTCCAATTCTTATGTTTCAGCCCCTACGTCATTGCATGCATTTATGTTTATATTAACAAATTCATGATGATTTTAACACTTGTCTTGAGACTTTGAGCAAGGGTGTTTAAGCGCATTGTTGCATTCTTATTGGGGATGTTCTCTTCAAAATTACTCTTCTTATGTATGTTTCTTTGACATTCAAGGACGAATATTCCCAAGAAGGATATATTGAAATGACCCCCAAAAAAGTGCCTAAAAATATGCCTCGAAAGTGGCCGTAATCATAATTTTCATATATCTCAAAATCTGTGCGTGATTTTGAAAATATGACTTTATATTCTTATTCTAGGTAAAACTTTGTGTGGGAGATGGGTCTAATCCAAAATTTAGAGCAACCATATCAAAATTCAAAAATCTAAACTTTACAATTTCCAAAGAGGTTTCACGCCCCAGGTGAGATGCGCCAAGGGCGTACCTCTATCCATTTTTGTGGAATGTTTTGTGGTTCAGTCCAAGGCTTTTGAGTCTTGGGCGTAAGTCTTCCATATGCTAAAATACCTATACTTAGCCATATTTCACCTTCATATCATACAAGACATTCCCCAATACTTTTTCAAACACTTAGATTAATATTTTATCCAAATTCAACTATCCCAAACTCATTCCGGATCATAAGAAACCCATTCAAGCTTTAATCTCTCATTCAAATCTAATTCAATCTTATTCATGTTGTTTAATACCATAGTGGGTCCCATACATCAAGCCAAGTTGAACGAAATTTCTGTTGGCGAATATTTGCAAAAGTACTGGTGGGAGGGTCAACTTTAAAGGGTCATATCTCTTAGTATACAATGAACTGGGTGTCCCACCACCTAATAAATTAAATATCTTTCTCTTAGCTTTCCAATGCACTTGGTTTTACCTTACTTAGAGTTCAGATGAAGAAGTTATGCCCGTTTTCATAAAACTCATCTGTGCAGGGTATATATGGGACTTTGCCAAATTCCATTTCATTAATGGCATTACGTGAATTTAGTTATTTCTATTGGTCTTTTGGGGATTTATATGCTATCTTAACCCTTCCTAAAGACCTAAACCCCATTTCTAAAGATCATATTCACTCCTCTCAATTGGACTACACTCTCAAATTCTCCCAAGAGCCTCTACCGAACCCCATAAGAATTTAACGAAACTCAAGAACAAGTTGTGTTTTTTAAGACTCCATTCCAAGCTTCAAGTCTTTCTCAACTCAATTCCAAGAAATTGAAGGTCTAAGATATGTGGGTTTCATTCAAGGGTTCCTTTCACCTATTAATTCCAACCTTTCTTTTTATGAAAATTGCTAGATTTTAAGTTGTATTTCTTATAGGTATCTATTATGAAATATGAGCATGAAATATGTTGGAGTTTCATCAAATCTTGTTTATTATGCATGAATATTTATTTTGAGCTTATGCTATGAGCTAATCTTTGTTTACTGATATTATACTTGATTCAAGTTATGAAATCTATGAACTATTGTGATGTTTTGATACGATTTACAAGTTACCCATGATGGGGTTTTACCATGGTGTTGGTGGGCTGATTTACATGATCTTAAAATGCATTGACTTCAGTATTTCATGATCTGTACTCTTGCATATTTTAAGCTATGAATCTATGGACCACTGTGGGATTTGACGAAGGATTTTGATGAATATTGCTTGAGGGTGTTACGAAGTATTGATGAGTGGTCTTACATTGAATTTTCTTGCATAATTTCACTTTTGAATTGCATAATTTTACGCTAGCACTACACACCCGCTAAGTGTTTAATAAAATGTCCAGATTATGTATCTTGAGTTGCTGAAGGCCTAATTTATGGCGTATGAGTTGAATGACCTTATGATGATACAAGGAATATATAAATCTATGGGATTTTTCGCTATAGTGTTGTGGGATGACCACTTTGATGAAGGGTGTGATGTTCATTAACCTAATTGAGGGGTTGATACCTCATTAACCTAATTGAGGGGTTGATACCTTATTAACCTAGTTGAGGGGTTGGTACCTCAATCACCTAGGATGGGAGGTGGTAAACCCATTAGCCAAATGTTGATCTCTTTCTACACACGTAATATGTTTTATATAAGCATATTTTTACTTCAAGCATGCCATATTGTTATTATTCTTTCCATTACCTAAATTATGCATTTTGATTACATTGCTTATCTCTTGATGCATTACATCTTATATAGTTAGGACATTCAAACGTACTAACGCATACTCTATGCCTACATGATATTATCATGTAGGAATCAGAGATCTATTTGGTCATCCTCCTCCATGTGGCTAGTGGTTCCTATTCAAGCTAGTTGGTGAGTCCTCCATTCTGAGGACAATGTCTATGTTCTTATGCTATGAATTAAAGACTCCCTTTCTTTATGGTATGCTTTGACTATGAGGGTGAGCCTGATTGCTTGTCTTGACCCCCACTAAGTTCTAAGTTAGAGATGTTGTTGGACAAGTTATGTATTATGCTTGAGCTTTGACTCACTTATGTTATTCAAGTGTTTAACTCTTTCCCTTAGTACCAATTTCCCTTGTTTATGTTTCTTATGT
Source organism: Solanum sejunctum (assembly GCA_025642045.1). NCBI lineage: Eukaryota > Viridiplantae > Streptophyta > Magnoliopsida > Solanales > Solanaceae > Solanum > Solanum sejunctum. The sequence goes on from JAOTQJ010191597.1 coordinate 4,092, forward strand.
TCTATTTTGCTTCCACGACCAAGGATATGTGTATGATATGCTAAGAGCCTTGTTTTGGGTTTCTTATGGGTTCCCTATTTGCCATATCATGTCTAGGCCAATCAAGGAAGATTCGCTTATGGTCTAAAGTCCTATTTAAGGTTGTGACACTAATAGATCCAACTAGGTTATGTTACCCACTATGTGGGCTTATGCTTGGTTTACCTTGACAAGTAGACCACTTTTTTAATTGGTGTGGAGTAAACATCAAGATTCTAAGTAGTAGCTCGCTTGATCTTATATGTTGATTAGGGTCTCCTCCCACATATGTACAATATGTTATGCATGTTTTAACATAAGCATTGATTGTACATGTCGTATTGAGCTTATGTCTATTGATTATGATCATGTATCTTAATTATTATGGTTTACGTTCCTTATTGCATTGTACCCCGCATACTTAGTACATTCAAAATATTAATGCATACTTTTTGCCTACACGATCTAATTATGTTGGGATCAAAGGTCCTATCTATCCTCTTTCCCGTTATGTCTTGCTAGAATCCATTTAAGACTACTATTGGTGAGTCCTCTATTTTGGAGATAACATCTACTTTACTTTCATATTTTGTTATGACTTGCCTATCTTAGAATTTATCTTTTGAGGGTGGTCCTGGGAGATGTCATGGCTCCCATTCCACTCATATTAGAGGTGTTGTTGGATATGGAAATTAATGTATTAAGCTTGACTTCTATTTTCTTTATGTAATTGTGAAGACTTCCCTTAGTCCCTTTTTTCCTTCTATGCTTGTCGTATGTGGATAGCGTGTGTCATACTTACCCACCCCTTAGACTTATTTGATATGTGATTCATGTTTATCCTCTTCCCTGTGACATTCCCATAGCGTGAGTGCAAAGCCTCGATTCCCTTAGAAATTATATGTTATATGTTTATTGCTCTTTTATGCTTATGTGAACCAATGATGTACCACACATGCTTAATAGGCTTGTTTGTGATCCCTTCAGGTACTCATTTATGATGTCACATCGAGGCTCTAGGCTTGGGTCGTGACAGTTCATATCTTCTAATAAGAATATGGAGTTTGGGTTACACATGAATGTTCTCAACATGGATACATGGAATACTAGGTAACTCATTTTTATCTCCATTGGCAACTCCAACTCATAAGCTGCCTTGCCAATCTTTCTCACAATCCTGTAAAGCCTTACATACCTAGAGCTCAATTTTTCTTTCCTGCTAAACCGAAACCCAACCTTTATGGGGGACACTTTCAAATAGACTCAATTATCAACGTTAAACTCAAGCCCTTTTCTTCTAACACCGGAATATGACTTTTGTCTTATTTAAGTTGTTTTCAATTTCTCTATTACGAATCTCACTATATCCATGGCGAGGAACTTGACTTCTGTCCAGAAGAAACCGATAATGATTATGGACATCGTAAGGATGGACATGATCTTCGTCAAGCTACCAAGCTGAGAGGACCTGAAGCTCGGTTATGGTTTGCGAAGCAGCTTATGCTTCCCGAGATCCGGCCCTAACAAAGCCATTTCTCCCACTTCAAACCACCCAGTTGGTGATATATATCGTCTACCATATAAAGCCTCAAATGATTCCTTCTCAATACTTGAATGGAAGCTATTATTGTAGACAAACACGATGAGAGGTAGATGGTTATTCCAACATCCTTTAAATTCGAATACACATACCCTCAACATATCCTCTAATGTTTAAATCATTCTTTTGACTTGCCTATCAGTCGAAGGATAGAAAGCAATACTCAACCTCACTTTAGTACTAAGGCCCTTTTGAAATGACTTCCAAATGTTAGGTAAATTGAGCTCTACGATACAACATGATGGACAATGAAATCTCATGCAACCTCGATAACTTTTGAATTTATAACTTGGCATAGTATTTATCACTAAATATTGTCTTGACCTATAAAAAATGAGCCAACTTCGCCATTCTATCCACTATCACTCATATGGAGTCAAAATGCCTCTTGGACTTAGGCAAACCAAGTACATTGTCCATCCTAACTTGTCGTCAATTAGAGCTTTTAAACATAACTTTTACAATATATCTTATTTCATTTTGTTCCACCTATACACTTCTCTCTACTCTCCATACATTTTATTGGAGCCGAGATGAATAAAGTAAGATGAATTGTGAGCTTCTTGCAATATCAAACATCTCAATACTTTAATGTCCGACATACAGTCTTTCTTGGTAACAAAGTATCCCATCTCCGTCTTGTGTGAAGACCTTTATCTTTCCTTTCTTCGCCAAGGCCTTCAATTCAACCAAGGCAAGATTAAGATCTTTCTTGGACTTGAAATCCTAAATCAATAAAGACTCGGAGCTATTTAATACCATCACACTACCATTGGTAGCATCACTCAATTTAACCCCAACCTAGCCAACCTATTGCTTTTGCCAAATATCTTTTTCCATCATCTTCTAATTCTGACACACTACCCGTGGACAAACTATAAGTGCATCGGCTACCATGTTAGTCTTACCCAAGTGATATTTACACTTATATCATAATCTTTAAAATGTTTTAGCCATCTCCATTGCCTTAGGTTGAGGTCCCTTAAAGTGAACTCACGTTGGACACATTGGAGACTCTTATGACCGGTGAAGACACTAATATGACCACATACAAGTAATGACACCATATCTTTAATGCAAATGCATCAACCATTTAATGACCAAAGGCTAGGGCCTAGGTGTGACACGATAAATGGGGAGCTCGAAGGGATCCCAAATAAGCCTCTTAGCATATCATTTACACATCCTTGGTTGTGAAAGCATAACGAAATAACAAGCAAGTAATAAATGAATCTAAAAGAAGCGGGACTTGGAACATCCATCTCATCAATGAACATACAATAAGCATAGAGGGAAATAACGGACTAACAGAAGTCTTTCATAATAACATACATGTAATAGGAGTCTAGCTCAATACAGAAATATCCATATCCAGGAACAACTCTAATATGAATAGAGCGAGGGCCAAGACATCTCCTGGGCTTACCCTCAAAGATAAGTATCCAAAACTATAAAAGTCTTAGTAAAAGCATAAAAGTAAGGTAGATATTACCCCCAGAGTTGAGGACTCGCCCAAAGCTATCTTCGAATGATTCGGCTAGCCATGTGGAGAGGGAGGATGAATAGGAGCTCTGATCCCTACATGGTTAGATCATGTAGGCAAAAAGTATGTCTTAACACTTAGAATGTAGTAAGTATGTCGGGAGGAATGCAAAAAAGGACACAAGTCATAATAAACAAGATGTATAAGTATAATAATTGAATGTAAGACCAATGTGATATGTATGATCAATGGTTGAACTAAGACATGCGTGGAGATAGTAAAATTTGCATAGTATATCATACATATGTGGGAGGAGACCCTAATCGACATATAATACCAAGTAAGCTACTACTTGGGATCCCAATGTTCACTCCACATTGAATGAAGGAGTAGTCTACTTGTCGAGATAAATTAAACTTGACCCCATGTTGTGGCAACTTGTCCTAGTTAGATCCACTAGTAAAAACCCATTTAGGGAAATAATATAAACCTATGGTGGCACATAGTTAAGAGACCAAGACTTTATATAAGGACCACTTGGGTTGAGCCCCAACCTTGAGCCTCTTTCAGTGCTAAGTCTAATCCCATGGAATACTTGACATAATCATAAATTTAATTATAACTTGAACAACTTGTAAAAAATATGATAACATGGCATGAGTAGCTCATTCAAATACTTGACCCCTACACATGGGCATATATACCTTATATTAGAGGGTAAAAATAATGTATAGACTTGACCCCTTCTAGTGAGCTTTAGTTTGTACATGAGGGTAAAATAGTTATCATGCTTGACCCCTTCATGTTAATATGATACACTCACAAGAGGGTAGAAATATAAAATAAGGGCTCAACATTTTTCTTGAGAATCATAGAATCTTTTCATCAGTTTAATATGTGCTTAGGAGCCCATAATTTATCATAAAATACTTATCTTGCAAAATATATAATTTTCTTTCACCAATATAAGAATTCTTGTCATGTAAATTTAGCTAAACCTGGTGGGTATATCTACATAGGCTTAAAATCATGCATTTCAAGAGTATAATATAAGAGAGGAGTAAAATCAATTCATTTTGAAGTCCGATAAATCCATCCACCAACATTGTAGTAAAACTTTCATTTGGGTGTCATGAAATTCATCTCAAAAGTCCATAATCTTCAATAGTTTTCATAGTTCACAATCCATAATAGGAAGTACTCATGAAGAATCTAACCTTGAAATCACGAAATTTCATAAAAAGACAGAGTTGGCTTCCATGGGTGAAAGGACCCATGGATGAAGACCCACATACCTAAATCTTGGAGTTTCTTGAAGAACGATTTGAGGAAGACTTGAGGCTTGAATTGGTTTCTTGAAATCAAAAGCAAGTTATTGAGATTCTTTAATTTTAGTGGGATAGTTAATGATGTTTTAGAGAGGATTTGAGAGATTCTAGAGAGCTTTAAGGTTGAAAAATGGCTAAAGAGTGAGGGTTTCCTATCTAAATAGGCATTAGGTTATTATCCAAATGCCTTTGCATGAAACTAGAAACTTAAGGAACCTGACGAATTGGTCTGTATCTAGTGTGCGACACAGACTTGCAGTGAACCAGTGTATTTCACCAGTCCGCTATGTGGATTTTTAGATATATGGGAATTACTAACACGGACACTTCTGAGGCACATTTTCAGACACTTTTGGGGGTTGTTTCAATATCTCCCCTTTGGGACCATTCGTCCCTGAATTTAAAGAAAGCGTACTAGACAATAGTGATCATAAACAAATTAGCCCCAACAAGAATGAAACATTACATTTAAAAGACTATTCTTAAAATCTCAACATAAGTGTAAAATCATCATAAACTTTCCAACTTAAACATTAATGCATATGAATAACTGGAATCACATGAATGACTTAGTCGCAATCTTAGGCTTGATTATAGTGAATGAGGTACAAATATAGCTCTCATAAGACCGCTTCGGCTTCCTTGGATGCACCCTTGACTTGATGATCCTTTCAAGAGGGCCTTAATGAACACCACATCCTCGTTAATCAACCTCTCCACTCATCCATCTAACACCTCCACTAGGACCCGCACTTAGCCAACTTGTCCTCCACATTACCCACAATCTCAAAGAGTGTTATAGAAATAAAGTCACCAACACATCCCATCAATCTAGAAGCATGAAGAACCGGACTAACCAAACCCCTATCCATAGGCAATCCCTTAACTTATGCAACCTTACCAACTTCTCTGTTCATCTTATAGGGACTCACAACCATAACCCATTTGTCAAACTTAACGACACCTATTCCACTTGTCGCCACGAACTACCATCTCCCCCTTGGAGACTAACTTCACTCTACCATCTTTAAACCCAAAATTTCTAACTATAATAAGGTAGAGTCAAGGCCTTACTTAATCTAGACCTCTTAATCAAAGAAGATTTGGAACCATCAAGAATGCTACACCACCATGCTCAACTTCCCCCAACCTAACTTCAAATCTAACCAATCGATGGACCCCATTAGTCTCCTCCTTGCCACCATCAATAACACATGCTAGGCTACCTAGAGCATTGACCGCAACCTTAGCCTTATCGGAGAAAAAATAATGCACACTCATTTCATAATCCTTAAAGAATTCTAACCACTTTCGTGCTATCCATAATGCACACCTATCATACTTAGCAAACAATCTCTCATCCTCCAAGACTTGTAACACTACCCCCAAATAATTCAAAAGCTCTAAACAAATCAATACCTCATCACTAGAGACCACCACAAACATATCAACTAGGGTTTTAAGACCCTATTCAAGAAACCCACAAATACTATTGGTGCATAAGCCAACCAAACAACTCCACCAATATTCAAAATGATCATTCCTAGTTCAAAAGGGCACTTAGGGATATCACCTACCCTCCTCCATACTTGATAACAAAATTGAACCTCAAATCAATCTTAGAGAAGTGACTAACCTGCTGTAGTTGACCAAATAGATCGACCATCCTTAACAATCATATTAAAACCTTATGGGTTCTACACTCATTGGAAGCATGCTATGCAAGTAGCCTAAACTACCCCAAGACCTCCAACGCATAAAGCTAAATCCAACCAAGATCACAAGACAAGACTATACAACGATAACATAGGGCAACCCTTATAGACCCTTACTAGACATAATAGACTAATACAACCATCCGAGACACACACGTGAATCCTATTAGCACAAAGGAATCACATAAAGGATAACAACTCCCCCACCTATCAAATCACCCTACTCAGGTCACAACATTGGCCTTACTTAATGTAAAATAAGTCACAAGAGATGCAATAGAAGATAACCTATTCACAACATTCAGAAATAGCCTATTGAGTCCAAGAAGCTCCTAACGCTAAAGGGAGTCAAGGTCTTGTCTAATAGCTAATCACCTTCATCTTACTAGGGTCCACCTTGATGTTGTCACCCAATATCGCAAGACTTAGGAAGGTAACCTCTTACAACCAAAAATCTCATTTCTCCTATCTAGAATCCAACCTTCTTCCTTAAACTTTATAGTACTATCCTCAAATGACTCACATGCACTACCTCATTAGGAAAATAAACCTGAAACAAACCCAAAAGGTGCCTCGAAATGCTCAGAATTTTAATTTCCATATATCTAAAAATTTATTTATTATTTTAAAAACCCGACTTCACATTTGTGATCAGGTGGTCAAAATTAGGTGAAAAGAGGTCTAACCTCGATTTTAGAGCAAAAGAATAGCAATTATAAATTTTTAAGTGAGAAATTCCAAAGAGTTTTTCGCGATGCCTCCGCGACGCGCCTTGGGCATGCTTCAGTACAAAAGCTTTGCCACGACCTCTCCATGATGCAGAGATGGGTATTTACCTAGAAGTATTTGTCTTGTGTGGCCAAAAACATTCTAAGTGTTGGGCCCAAGTTTCCCAAACGTGTTTTTATCTATACTTAGCCAAATTTCATCCTTATATCATTCTAAATATTTCCCATTACTTACCAAAACACTTAGGCATATTTTAACTCCCAAATTCAAGACTCAAAACCCTCATCCAGAACTAAGGATTTTCTTCAAGCTTTAAGCCTTCATTTTCAACTTCACCAAGAACTTCTCCAAAGCTAAGGTATGTGGTGTTGAACCATTAGGTCCTTTCACCTATGGTGCCTAAGCCTCCTTTTTACTAATATTGTATGATTTAAAGTGGATTTTACATGTGGATCTTGTATATTGAGAAATTTATTGCACAGTGAATTTAGTTCATGAAAGTATGATTGTTGTTTTAACATGTTTTGAGCTCTAAATCTTGGATTTAATGTTAGATTTGATGAGGGGTTTTAATGTGAATGTATTGGGGGTGTTGCAAGGTGTGGATTGATGATTTTGCAATAGATTTTCTTGCACTCCTTTATCTCTAAATTGCATGGTCTTTTACCCCCATTACACACCCCTAAGGTATTTGATAAAATGTCCGGTTATGTTTTCGTGAGTAATTGAAGGTCCAAAGCATGAGATATGATATGATTGATGTTATGATGATAAAATAAGCTTATGTAGATGATATATATGTTCTATATAATGTGTTTATTAGACCATGCCTAATCCGAGGGCTACAAGAGCTTTGATAACCATGCGAGAGGTGTAGTACCTTTCCACCAGGGTTTATAGGTGTGAATGACATCAACCATGCAAGGGGTGTAGTACCTTACCACCAGGGTGTCCAGGTGTGAATGGCATCAACCATGCGAGAGGTGTAGTACCTTTCCGCCAGGGTGTCCAGGTGTGAATGGCATCTCCCAACTATAGTTAGGATTCTAGCTTGGTCTCTTCTACACACATGATATCCTATATAAGCATGAGTTATTGAAAACATGTTTTACTTATGCATTGCTAATACATGCCATATTGTTATGCTACACCTATTGTCTAATGTATGTATTTTGAGTATGATATCTATTTGTTGTTGCATTGTACCCCACATACATACAATATTTAAATGTACTAATGCATTCTCTTGCCTGCATGATATCACTATGTAGGGACTGGCGCTCAAGTTGATCATCCTCCTCCTTCACGTGGCTAGTCGATGCTATTTCAAGATTGTTAGTGAGTCCTCCTTATGCATTGCTAATACATGCCATATTGTTATGCTATACCTATTGTCTCTTCTAAATAAAGTGAGAGAATAGAGGTGCTTGTAGGACTTAGTAAGCTAGCAGGTGAGTCACCTACTTGCTTAGCTTAAATTGCTAGCTAAATGGAGACGAGGCCCGACGTCGAATTTGTTCAAGTCCAATTATGAATAAAGTCCATATTAAGGGTGTAACTTTAGCCCAAGTTTTAGAATCATAAATGGATTTTATTTTCAGACCAAGAAGAATATAAAAAGAGCCCAAGCATATCACAACACACTTAACCATTTAGGCCCAAACCAAGTGAAGAGAAGTTTGGAAAATGGGCAGCCAAAGCCCATCAACTTTGAGACCATTTAGGCCTAAGTGTAAGGGCCAAGTTACTGCCTCACCAGCTTAATAATATGTGGTATTAGGTGGTTAAGAGGTCAAAAGAAAGTTGGCCAAAGTAGGCCTTTAAAAAGGATTTACAAGCAGCAAGTTTCATTTACTCTTAGACTTGAAAAATTTCAGCTTTCACAAACTTTCTCTTTATACTTTCTTAACCTAGCAAAGCAGACACAAGGGAACTTTTAGGGTTTTTGGAGAAGCCCTACACCTTGAAGGTAGTGGTAAGTAAGTTTACACATGTGTTTAGTATGGATTTCTTATGAAATATAAGATGTATATGCTAGTATGTTTATGCTAGAAATTTGGACAACATGGGTTTAGAAAGTTGTAGCACACTTGCCTTTTCTTTTAATGAAGAGACGTTGATGTCCTTAACATGGTTTGACTTATAGATATCACCCTAAGGTTGCTACCCTAATTTTGATTTTATTTAACAAACAAGTTTTATTGTGCTATAAGTGTAATGTTGATTGGAACTTGTGGGATGATGGATGGAAAGCTATTGGCTCATGTCTTTCATGACTTCTTGGGTTCTATTTTAAGACTATTTTAGGACTATTTTTATGTATAAATATTGTTGGAATAGTTTGGTTAGAGTTGGAACAAGTTTGGAATTGTCGACGTTGAAATGTAACAAAGGGAGGTAACGTTGTGCTGTCCATTTGTAGGTTGTGTAGAATTATTATGTGTTGTGCTTTATGGGCTGTTGTAAGACTGTTATGGAAATAAAATAGGCTTGACATGATATGTACATGCAAATGTGTACTAGAAAATATGATTAGGGGCGTAAATGTTGAAAGAATACGCTCGGGTTTTATGAATTTTAGCTTGTTGCCCGTGTGTTATTTTTTTATGTGGTTGGGCTGCCAAGATGTATCTATTGGTTGCTAATGCTGGTTTTATCATATACTATGTTATAGATAAGTACTTGGAGGAATGGAAGGTTATCTCGAGGTAGTAACGAGGTTATACAATGAGGTATGTAAAGCTACTTGATTTTGTATTATTTGGCATGAAACATAGATTCCTCCTTAGCATATAATGACATTTACCAACTCCGACACAACTATTAACCATGTCTCCACTCTTTCATATGTTCATATGCTCCAATACATAGTCACCCTCAAATCTACATACATACGTGGATACCAAGTTATATGTGTTCTTGTTACTAAACAAAGTTCACGAGTTGTTCCATTTCATACGCATTTTATTATTTGTGTAACGTACTCTTTTCATTGTCATATTATCTTTTATGATTATCTACATATCACATGCTACATATACAGTCCTACAACTCTAATATTGTGATCACAAAAGAGTCATCTCAAAGGTAATTTAAAGATAAAGTATATTGTTTATTGATGGGTGGTAGCTTGAGGGGTGGAAGAATCACCTAGCCAGGGACGATCTTATCACGGGTAGTAGCTCGAGGGGTTAAGGAAGAACCTAGCCAGGGATGATCCTGATACAGTTTTACCACTAATCAGCTGGTCATTTGTATTACATGCTATGCACAGACTATACAGTAAAGATAAAGTAATATAAAGAATATAAAGTACATGATCCCAAAGTATAACCAAAGGTGGTCTCTAATCTTACACCAGTGCATGGTTTCATTTGAGTTGTTACTTCGTGTATAGTATTTCCTGCCTTACATATTCAGTATATTATCATGTACTAACGTCCTTACGAGGGACCTGCATTTTATGCTGCAGGTACAGGTGCTAGTAGCTCTCCCCAGTAGGAGTACAGGATATCCAGGCGATGTTACCAAGCTCCAGGTTGCTTTAGAGTTTGTGCATCTAGAACTTATATTTTATGCTATATAGTTAGTCAAGGCAGGGCTTGTGCCGACCCATATCAGATATTTTTCCTTATCTAGAGGCTTTGTAGACTATGTAAATCAAAGTGGTCATGTCTCACACTTTAAACACCATGGCCCCAACGGCCTAGCCATATGAATTTCCTTTTGGTTTGTTATCACTGTTTATTTTCTTAAAGGCATGTTGAATGTAGAAATTCCTTATCATATGTATATAAAGCACATAGATATAGGTTGATTCTCTCAGGCCTTATCGACAACGGGTGTTAGTCCACCCTAATAGGATTTTCGGCGTGACAATATTGGTCCTTATGAGGTGATAAAGAGGATTGGAAAGGTAGCTTATGAGTTGAAGTTCCCTAGTAAAATAAATTTGGTTCATCTGGTATTCCATGTCTCTAAGTTGAGAAAATGAGTTGGTGATCCTAATGTCATTGTGCCTTTTGATGTTGTGGGTGTTGTTGAGGATAAATTAACTTATGAGGAGGTTTCGGTTCTGATCTTGGATAGGCAAGTGAAGAGATTGAGGAACAAAGAGGTAGAATCTGTTAAGGTCCTTTAGAGGAACTAACAAGTCAAAAGTGCTACTTGGGAGGTCGAAGCGGACATGCAAAAGTGGTATTCTTATCTTTTCCACCCCACTCAAGCCTAAGGTACTAATCCTAAGTCTCATATGTGATTTCAAGTCCTACATTCTAGCCCCTATGTCATCCATATGCATTCATGTTTAAGTTAGTAAACTTTTGATGATTTTACACTTATATTGAGAATTTTAAAATGGTGTTTTACATGTTCTGTTGCATTTTTGTTGGGCTGAGTTATTCATGATCACTCTTGTCTTGTATGTCTCTTTTTCATTCGAGGACAAATGCTCCCAAGGGGGAGATATTAAGACAACCCCCCAAAAATGTGCCCAAAAATATGCCTCAGAATGCCTGGAATTTTGATTTCCTTATATCTAAAAATTCATTTGTTATGTCGAAAGTTCGACTTCATATTTGTGACCAGGGGGTCAAAATTAGGTGTAATGGGGTCTAACCTCAATTTTAGAGCGAAAGAATAGCAATTATAAGTTTTTGAGTGACAATTTCCAGTGAGCTTTCTACGATGCCTCCCTGACGTGCCTTGGGCATGCCTTAGTACAAATTCCACTCTGCGTCCTCTCCATGACACGAAGATGTGTTTTTCGCCTAGCAATTTTTTGAGTACGATCAAAAATATTCTAAGTGTTGGGCTCAAGTTTGCCAAATGTGTTTTTATCTATATTTAGTCAAATTTTACCCTTATATCATTCTAAATATTTTCCAATAATCCCCAAAACACTTAGCCATATTTTCACTCCAAATTCCAAGACTCAAAACCCTCATCCAAATTTAAGGATTCTCTTCAAGCTTCAAGTCTCCATTATCAACCTTCACCAAGAACTTCTTTGAAGCTAAGGTATGTGGTGTTGAACCATTGGGTCCTTCCACCCACGGTCCTTAAACTCTCTTTTACTTAATTATGCATAATTTAAAGTTGATTTTACATGTGGGTCTTATATATTAAAAAATTTACTGCACAGTGATTTTAGTTCATGAAAGTATGGTTGTTTTAGCATGTTTTAAGCTTTAAATCTTGGATCTAATGTTGGATTTGATGAGGGGTTTTGATGTGAATGTCTTAGGGGTATTGCAAAGTATTGATTCATGGTTTTACTATAGTTTTTCTTGCATGATTTCATCTCTAAATTACATGATTTTTTACCCTTATTACGCACCCTCAAGGTGTTTGATTAAATGTCCGGCTAAGGGTTCTTGAGAAAATGAAGGCCCAAAGCATTAGATATGACATGAATGATGATATTATGATGAAATGAGCTTATGTACGTGATGAATCCTATGTTAGGTGTTGTATTAGAATATTTGATATACTCTATATAAAGTGTTGCATTAGACCATGCCCGATCCGGGGCAGGGAGAGGGGGGGACAAGAGCCCAGATAACCTAGATGAGGGTTAATACTCATCCACCAGGATGATAGAGTAGCATTATCATCAACCGAGATGGGGGTTTGTACTCACTAACCTAGATAGGGGTTTGTACTCATCCACCTAGATGATGGTGAATACTTATCTACCAGGGTAATGGGGTGGCATCATCATCAACCGAGATGGGGGGTTTGTACTGACTAACCTAGATGGGGTTTGTGCTCATCCACCTAGATGAGGGTTAATACTCATCCACTAAAGTGATGGGGTGACAACATCACTAACCTACCAAGGGGTGTATACTTTGGAATCTAGCTTGGTCTTTTCTACACATATGTTATTCTATATGAGTATGGGTTACTAAAGCATGTTTTATTTACGCATTGATCATACATGTCATATTGTTATATCATGCCTATTGCCTATTGTTATGTATTTTGATTATGAAGCTTATCTTTTGTTGCATTGCATCCCACATACTTAGTACATTCAAACGTACTAACGCATACTCTTGCCTATATGATATCACTATCTAGGACCTGATGCCCAAGTTGATCATCCTCCCCCTCCATGTGGCTAAACGATGCTATTCTAAGCTTGTCAGTGAGTCCTCCATTTTGGAGACTTTGGTTTATATTTTACTCTTATCTATGATTGAGACACTATCTTATGTTCTATTTGACTATGAGGGTGAGCCCGATGACTTTGTCTTGGCCTCCGCTCTATCTATGTATGTAGAGGTGTTTGTTGGATAAATTATATATTTATGATATGAACTATAATTTTTTGTTTTGTGATGTTGATGTGTTGCAAAGCTTTCCCTTAGCCCCAATACCCCATTCTATTGTACATGTCTTTTATATGCTTCTGCGACTAATAATGCGTAATGATAAGTTAAGAGGCTTGTTTGGGGTTCCTTCGGGTTTTTCATTCGCCGTGTCACATCTAGACCCTAGGCTTGGGTCGTGACAGTGATACTAATGCTATTGTGCCTCTTGATATTGTAGGTGTTGTTTAGGATAACTTGACTTATGAGGAGGTTTCGGTTCAGATTCTAGATAGGCAAGTGAAGAGATTGAGGAACAAGGAGGTGACATCCGTTAAGTTCCTATGAAGGAACCAAGAAATCAAAAGTGCTACTTGGGAGGCCGAAACAGACATACAAAAATGGTATCCTTATCTTTTCCACTCCACTCAAGCCTAAGTACTAATTCCAAGTCCCCTATGTGATTTCAAGTCTTATGTTTCAGCCCCTATGTCATTCATATGCATTTATATTTAAGTTGACAAGTCATGATGATTTTACACTCATGTTGAGATTTTGAAAATGGTGTTTTAAATGTAATGTTGCATTTTAGTTGGGGCTGATTTTTTATGATCATTCTTGTCTTGTAATCTCTTTTACATTCGGGGACGAATGTTCCCAAGGAAGAGATATTGAAACGACCCCAAAAATATGCTCGAAAATGTGCCACGGAATGTCCAAAATTTTAATTTTCATATATCTCAAAATTCATTCATTATTTTAAAAATCTGACTTCGTATTCATGATCAGGGGGTCAAAACTAAGTCAAAAAGGGTCTACCCCGATTTAAGAGTAAACGATTAGCAATTTCAATTTTTGTAATTTTTCTTATCCAAAATTGACTTGTGACAGCATCACAACGCACAGCTATCGCGAACATATGTTATTTTGGCCTTCGCGATAGGTCCACATCATGGACCAGACATAGACCTGTGTATTTTGTTGCCAGTGATTTCTATCCTGGTCCAAGGCTTTTGGATCTTGGGCCTAAGTGTCCCCAATAGTGTTTTTACTTATACTTAGCCAAATTTCACCCTCATATCATCCTAAACATTCTCTTATAATCAATTAAACACTTAGTCATATTTTCACTCCCCAAACACAAATCCAGAACTCTCATCCCAAGCTAAGGTTCTCCCTCAATGTTCTTCTTCAAGCTTCAAATCTCCATCTCCAATCTTCACCAAGTTCATCTCTAAGCTAAGGTATGTGGGTTTCTTTCATAAGTTCCTTTCACCCATGATACCAAAGCCTTCTTTTACTCAAATTGCATGATTTAAAGTGGATTTACTAATGAGTCTTGATTATTATGAAATTCACTGCACACTATATTAAGCTATGTAGAGTTGTTCCTATTTTTCTATGTTTTGAGCTATAAATCTTTGACCTATTATAAGATTTGATGAGGGATTTTGATGTATATTTCTAGAAGGTATTGCAAGGTGTTGATTGATGGTTTTACAATGGATTTTCTTGTATTATTTCATCTCTATGTTTTTATACTAGCATTACACACCCTTTAAGTGTTTGATAAAATGTCTGAATGTGATTTCTTAAGGAGTTGAAGGTCCAAAGCATGAGATATGATATGACTGACTATATGATGCTGAAATGAGCTTATGTATACGATATATTCTATATTAAGTGTTGCATTAGACCATGCTCGATCCAGGTGACCTAGTTGAGAGGTCAACATCTCAACCACTAGGGGGATGGGTGCTATCATCACTAACCTTAATGAGGGGTTTGTACCTCACATACTAGGGTGATGGGTGCTATCATCACTAACCTACCAAGGGGTATGTACTTTGTAAATCTAGCTTGGTATCTTCTACACATATGATATTCTATATGATCATGAATTACTTAAGCATGTTTTACTTATGCATTGATCATACATTTCATATTGTTATAAGTATGCCTATTGCCTATTGTTTTGCATTTTGATTATGATGCTCAATTATTGTTTACATTGCATCCTACATATTTAGTACATTCAAATGTACCAACGCATACTTTATGCCTACATGATGTCACCATGTAGGAACCGGTGCCCAAGTTGATCCTCCTCCTCCTCCACGTGACTAGTTCGGTGCTATTCAAGCTAGTTGGTGAGTCCTCCACTCCGGGGACCTTAGTCTATGATTCTTCTATAGTATTGAGACATTCTTCTTTATTGTCTATTTTGACCATGAGGATGAGCCCGGTTACTTTGTCTTAGCCCCCGTTCTTACCCATGTATAGAGGTGTTTGTTGGACATGTTATGTATTGACTCTATTATTCTTGATATCTATGATACGAACTTGTCTCTTGTCTATTGATTATGATGTGTGCATGCTTTCCCCTAGTCCTGTAGCGTCTATTCTTATTCTTTTATGTTGTATCTATTGCTTTCGCGACTAAAGATGTGTAATGATGTTCTAAGATGCTTGCTTGGGTCCCTTTTGGGTTCCTCTTGTGCCATGTCATGTCTAGGCCTTAGGCTTGGATCGTGACAAACCCACATACCATAAACCTTGAATTCTTTGAGGTGAATTTGAAGTAGTCTTAGAGTTTGAAATGAATCCTTGAGTCCGAAAGTTGAGCTTGAATTTCTTAGATTTAAATGAGAGAATTGATAGTCTTAAAGAGGTTTTACAGAGAGATTTGTGAGTTATAGAGTTGAAAATGGCTAAGTATGAGTGATTTCACCTTTAATTGGGCATGAGGCTATGACCCTAATGCCCTTGGCCAAAACAGAAAAATCAAGAAAAATAATACACCGGTCCGCACCCCTAGCACATTGCGAACCAGACGCGAATTTAGAATTACATAGTTTCACACCCCAGGCGCGTCACGCCCTGGGCGCAGACAGCCACTGGAAATCAAAAATTAGCGAAAATTATTTTTTGCTACGAATCCTCTAAAATTCAGGTTATACCCATTTCCTACTCAATTTTTCTCCTGATCGAGAATATGAAGTCAGATTTTTGAAATCACGCACAAATCTTGAGATATATAAAAATTACGATTATGGGTGCATTCTAAAGCAGATGTGGGCATTTCACTACCCTTTCGTTTTTCTATATTCTCTCTCTACCTCTCTCGCTTATCTCTTTTCTTTATTTTCTCTCTCTCACTCAGCCTCCTCCTCTCCTTTTCACAATATAAATATAATTAATGAAAACAGTCAATGATACAAATATAAATGATAGTTATGTCACGCCCTAAAGTCCCATAGGGCGGACCGACACTCGTTGCCGATAAGGCTCGGGAGAACCAACCTGTAACTATATGCGTTATGTACAAATTATAAGGGATTTTTACGTTTGACATGCCTTTAAGCAGATAAACAGTGATAACAAGCCAAAAGTAAATGCATATGACTAGGCCGCTGAGGCCACGCTGTCTAAAGTGCGAGACATGACTTCACTGTACTTTATATAGTCTACAAAGCCTCTAAATAAAGAAAAACATCTAACAAGGGTCGGGACAGGCCCCGCCTTAACTAACTATGCAATAAAAACATGCAAACTCTAGACATGTACAAAGCCCCGAAGCAACCTGGAGCTTGATGACAGTAGTTGATATCCTGTACTCCTACTGGAGAGATCTACTAGCACTTGTACCTGCAGCATGAAATGCAAGTCCCCCATAAGGAACGTCAGTACGGGATAATATACTGAGTATGTAAGGCAGAACATACTGTATATAAAGTAACAACTCAAATGAAACCATGCATCTGTGGTAGATCAGGGACCACCCTTAGTTATGTTGTGGAATCATGTACTTTATGTCCTTTATATCACTTCACCTTTACTGTAAAATCTGTACTGTAAAATTTGTGCACAACTATAATCAAATGACCAATTAATCAGTAGTAAATTATATCGAGATCGTCCCTATGCTAGGTTCTTTCTGAACCCCCTCGGGCTACCACCCGTAATACTGTATTGGGATCGTCCGTATGCTAGGTTCTTCTTGACCCCCCTCGGGCTACCCCCCATCAAAACTGTATACTTTATCTTTTAGTTACCTTTGATATGATTCTTTTTATGGCCATAACATTGGAGCTGTAAGATTGTATATGTAACATGTGACATGTGGATAATTACAAAGGACA
>JAOTQJ010191616.1:0-21419 GCA_025642045.1 Solanum sejunctum
GCCCATTATTCAAGTAGGTCCCCAAACTTTGCTATTTTAATCCAATTGAGGACTTTCGACTCCAACTTAGAATATACGCCCCAATTATAATTAAACCCAGCAAACTTAAATTTAAAAATACGCCATGTTCGACAACTGTTCCAATAAAATGACTTACTTCGATTTAATTAATTACGGGGTCTAACAACTTCAAACTGATCCGCAAGGGTTTTCAGACTATATACCCCAAAGCAAGTCCGATCAAGTTTTACTAAACAAAACAATACTATAATAGCACTATTATTAGAAATAAATACAAAATTAGATAAACTCCAAAAATGATATGAGGGATATAAATAAACATAGTCTAAAGATTAAGGTTTCAAGTCTAAAAGTAGTCCAATGACAAGTTGATAGTATAACGGAAAAATAATGAGAAAATTTATTAAAAATTATAAAATATATTATTTGTTGTCAAAAATTTGAACTAGTCCTACTCAGTACTCCCTCTCTAGTGTATGTCTTAGGCCAAAAAAATCATATATTTTTCTGATTTCTCCCATACTCTTATTTTTAATAATCTATCATGTTTATCTCTTCCTCTTAACCCTGTATACTTAATAATTTCTTCATTAACCCCACCCCGAATATGGCAATTAGTTTGTCTTTGTAAGTTTTTTGAATTTTATAGCCTTAGAATCCTAGAAATTTACAGGTTAACCCATCATTATTATTAAGCAGTTAATAGGCTAACCATCTACTAAGGGTTAGATTACATGCAAATTGTCAAACGTAATACTTAAACACAATTTGAACATAATATACATGATACTTCATAACTTGAACATAAGATAACATACTAAACATGATAACATAAATTCAAACATAAGGTACATACGACCATATATTTTTGACGGAGAAAACAGAAAGTAAAATATACGAACTTACATGACTTAGACTGAGAGAGGGTTTCCCTTTTGGAAAACCCAACGGACTCCTTACAAGTTTCTAAAATTACTAGGCACACTAATTTACAACAATAGATTTTATTTATCTAGGAGGATTTTTTGATTGAGGAAGGGTTGAATACATAAAGGTACACGAAAAGGGAAGGAGAATATGTTGCTAAAAGAAAGGAGTTCTTATGCCTTGCTATTCTTTTTCATTCCTACTTCTTCAGCATTTGATCATCTATTTATAGAGACTTTTGGACTTCAAAACTGGACTTGAAAACCTTGGATATTAAATAGCCTTGAAACTTGAGGCATGCAACCACTCAGTTCCACCTATAGCCTTACACATGCAACCGCCCATGTCTCCTTATAATATTCCCTCATTTTCTACACTTCACATAGTCATTCTGACTTTTGTCCTAGTTGTCCAAATATTTCTTGTCTGCCATAATATTCCTTGTCTGCTACTATTTCTTGTCTTTCCTCATCTGTTTTGTTGACTTCTTATTGTGTCATTTTATATAATATTTGCTCACGTGTAGATTGTGCAGTGCGATCGAATCGAAGCTCATTCTCAGATCATCATCCATTCCATCATGAACCTCATTATTTGAGTCATACTACGTTCTTTCATCTTTCACGTCTTCATACCTGTCTTGAAGTTCCTGTTTAGTATTTTGCAAATATTTTTTCAAAGTTTTTTCTATTATTTTTTCTTTTTTTTCTGTCTTGATTTACTTATCTTTTTCTTAGATGACTCACCTCTTATTGTTGAAGGGTGTATCTATAATTTCTTCTCATTAGTCTTTTTTGGTAAAGTGTCAGCCATCAACAGATTTGATGAGTCTTTACTGGCTACCGTTTGAGCCGAAGTAGCTGTGTCCATATCCGACACAGGAGATATATATGCATTCATTGGGGAATGCATACCCATTAACGGATTTAATAAGTATTTACCGGCCACCGTTTGGACCAGACTAGCTGCATCCATATTTGACACAGTGGATCTTTTTGTGTTCATTGGGGAATGTACACCTGCCTCATCTATTTTTATTGGAGATGGAGAACTCTGAGAATTTTTGTTACAATTATCCATGCTTATCTGTGTTTGATATAACTCAAATTCGACTGCCTGTAGGCGTTTCTCCATTATTTGTTATTTTTCTGTGAGTCTAGAATTTTCTTGCACTGGTGTTTCATTTTAAAAATTCAATCTTTTAAATGCCTTGGTCATTAAAGAGCAATGATCACAAAAAATAATATTATCAATATCTTTTTGGATATTATATAGGCTAAACTATCTGGATTATGTCTAAGGACTAAGCTGGAGAAATATAAAAGTTGGGTTATAATATTCCTCTAGCATAATCTAATACTTCGTTGAGATCATTAAAACCGTTGAAAAGTGGGGCTTTGATACCTTGTATGGAGTCTGTAACTTCTATCCATGTCTGAAAACCCCCATTTTTCTTTCCATGCATGACTACGTAGTATTTAAAATTTATTTTTCTACTTTTATTTGTGAAATATTGACATAATACATTTACTACAACTATGAAATACTTGTTATCTCTTTTAGTATAGGTTATCCAAAAATTATCTGCTAGACACCTTTGTTGTTTATCTATTACGTATTTAGGTAATACCCTAAAAGATAAATTAGATGGTGGATAGAATATTAAATTATGCTTCCAAAATACATTCTCTCCATTGTTTCTACTGCTACTGTCTGAGGTCTGAAACGAACATTACCTATAACTATTTGCACGTACGAGTCTGGAGTTGATGGCTCAGCTTTCACCATGTCTATAGGCTTTGTCATTGCTGGTCTTATGTTGAAAAATAAATAGTTCTCACTGCTTAAGTCTAAGATTT
This sequence comes from Solanum sejunctum, assembly GCA_025642045.1. Classification (NCBI taxonomy): domain Eukaryota; kingdom Viridiplantae; phylum Streptophyta; class Magnoliopsida; order Solanales; family Solanaceae; genus Solanum; species Solanum sejunctum. The sequence goes on from JAOTQJ010191616.1 coordinate 2,808, forward strand.
AATCTACTTAATTGATCTGCTAGGTTATTATCTTTTCCTTTAATATATTTAAAGACAATATTTTCATAGGTTGAGATCGTGTCCATGAAATTAAACCATCTTCGCCTACTACTTATTTTTTCATTTATTTTTTGATGAAATTTGACAATTGCTTCATAGCCTGTTCTCACTTGTATTTCAGCTCTGTTCAAAATATATAACCGAAAACTATTTAATCCATATGCTACTACTAAAATTTTCGTGTTTATACTACTCATGTTTCCCTTTTCTTTATACTTTTCACTCTGATATGCACATATTTTTTCTTCACTTTTATTACTATATTTACTTAGCCGGGCTATTCTAATGGGATGATAACCTAGCAAAGACGGGATTGGAGGCAGTGTGGGCTATCCCCAAGGGTCCATACTCCTTTCTCTTGAACTATGTGCCTTACTATATGTTTACTATTGATTTATGCTTCCGAATTAATGATGTGTGAATGGATTCGATGAGGCTTGTGTAGCGACTCTCGGGTTCCCATTCTTCATGTCACTCCCAGGCCCTAGGTTTGGGCCGTCAAAAGCTTGATGTCAGAGCTCTAGGTTTGTAAATGATTCTCAGAGTCCAACATACTGCATTGAGTAGAGTCCTATTCATGGGTGTGAAGTGCACCATACCTATGTGTTGGTGGCATGATGACGTTTTAGGAATTATCCTACTTCTTCATGTCTTATGTCGTGCGTTGGACCATATGTTATGGTTTTCTTATCCTGATGGTGTCCTTACTATATTATAAAAGATGCCTCTATGAAGAGCTCCCCTACTAAGACAGGCCCTAACTTATGAGGATCAAGTTCCCCAAGGGCCTATGGAAGAGCTTATCTCTAATGGTGAATTTCGTACATCCTTTGCTATGCTTACCTAGCTGGTGACTACTTTGACTAGGTAGGTTAATCTTGCTCTGGATATCCAACTTCGGCTTCTAGAGTAAGGAATTTCACCTAGATGAATTCTCCGGAGTTCTATGGGTCAAAGACTGATGAGGATGCTCAAGAGTTTATTGATGAGCACACTAAGGTGTTGACTGTTATGGGAGTTACTTCTGAGGAGAGTGCTGAGTTTACTGCATATCAATTGAAAGATATGACCCAAGTATGGTACACTTAATGGTCGATAGAGAAGAGTTAAAGTTTGCATTTCTCGATCGTTTATTCCTAGTTGAGTTCAGGGAAGCCAAGATGACTAAGTTTATTAACCTCAAACAAGGTGGTATAAGTGTAAGGGACTATACCTTCATGGTCATAAAGTTCTCCAAGTATGCTCCTACGTTTGTGGCTGACCCCCGTGTAAGAATGTACAAGTTCATTTCTAGTATCTCTGACTTAGTTATGAAAAAATATCTTATGGCTATGTTTTTTTGGGATATGGACATCTCCAGACTCATGGTATATGCTAAACAAATTGAAGGAGAAAAGTTTAAGGAGAAGAGGGTGTATGATCTTAAGAGGGTCCGTTATAATGATGGATTCTCTAACTCCAAGGGTAGTGGTTATGATTGCTTCTAATAGGGCCAAGGTTCTAATTCTTGAGTTGCTAATGCTATGGTGCCTCTTTCCAAGGAACCTGTTGGAGGTGGGCTATTACCTCCACAATGTTACAAGTGTGGAAGGATTCACCCTAGAAAGTGCTTATGGGGTTCAGGTGCTTGTTATGGTTGTGGTGAGATGGGGTAAAAGCTTGTTGATTGCCTAAAGGCACCAAATAAGGGGAAAATGGTTCAAGGTAATCAATCCCAACCAAGAGCTCCACAGATGGTGCCCCCCAAAACATCAGGTTCTATGCTTTGCATGCTCGACAGGAAGTGGAGGAAGTTCATGATGTTGTGATAGGTATGTTGAAATTTCTTTGATTTTAATGTTATGCTTTTCTTGATTCGAGTGTAAATTTATCTTTTGTCACCTCAGTTGGCTATTAATTTGGTTTGAGTCCTGAAATTTTGAGGGAGCCTTTTTCATTCTATATTGTTGCTCATAAAGTTTATTGGGGTTATCTTGTTTCTGTATTGCACAGTCTTTCTATGTGATCTTGTGGAGCTTGAGATTTTTGATTTTGATGTAATTCTCAGTATGGATTGGCTATATGCTTTATATGCCTCCATAGATTGTAGAACCCAAAAAGTCAAGTTCCAATTTCTGGATAAGCCTGTTCTCGAATGGAAGGATAGTAACTCCTCTATCAAAGGTTGGTTTATTTACTACATCAAGGCTTGAAAAATGATTTCTAAGGGGTGCATTTATCATATTGTGAGGGTAAAGGATGTATAATCCGACTCACCTACTCTTGAATCAGTCCTGGTAGTAAATGAGTTTTCGAATATGCTTTCTGAAGACTTGCCTGGTCTTTTTCTCGAAAGGGAAGTGGAGTTTTGGCATAGATCTTCTCCCGGATACTCAATCTATTTCTATTCCTCCTTATCGTATGGAACTAATTAAGTTGAAGGAGTGATCAGTTGAAGGATTTGTCAGAGAGGGGCTTTATTAGGCCAAGTATATCTCTATGGGGTGCTCCGGTGTTATTTGTAAGAAAGAAAGATAAATTTCTTCGGATGTGCATGCATTGGTTATAGGCAATTGAATAAGGTACCATCAAGAATAAGTATCCATTGCCAATGATTGAAGACTTGTTTGGCGAACTTCAAGGGGACATCTATTTCTCAAAGATTGACCTCTATCTCTGTTATCATCAGTTGAATAGTAGGGAGTGTGACATTCCTAAGATGACTTTTTAGACTAGGTATGGGCATTTTGAATTTATGGTGATGTCATTTGGTGACCAATGCTCCAACCGTGTTTATAGTTATTATTAATCGGGTGTTCAAGCCATTCCTTGATAGTTTTATGGCTGTCTTTATCGATAATATCCTTATATTCCCAAAGTCAATGAGAGCATATTAATCATTTGAGGTTAGTTCTTCAGACTTTGAGAGAGAAGAAGTTGTATGCTAAGTTTAGCAAATGTGAGTTTTGGTTGGGTGAGGTAGCTTTTCTTGATCATGTGGTGTCCAGTAATGGTATTAAGGTTAACACGAAGAAGACCGAGGACGTGGAGAATTGGCCGAGACCATTGACTCCATAAGATATTCAGAGTTTTCTTGGGTTGGCTGGTTGTTATAGAAGGCTTGTTAAAGGGTTCTTATCTATTGCATTTCCATTGACAAAGTTGACTAAAAAGAAGGCTAAGTTTGTATAGCAAAGGTGAATGTGAGAAGAGTTTTCAGACTTTGAAGGATCAGCTTATGTCGGTTCCTGTCTTGACTTTATCGGATGGCTTAGATGGGTTAGTGGTATATTATGATTCTTCTCAGATTGGATTAGGTTGTGTACTTATGAAACATAGTAAGGTGATAGCTTATGCATTGAGGCAATTGAAGGTGCATGAGCATAATTACCTGACTCATGATCTTAAGTTTGCGACAGTGGTGTTTTCCTTGAAGATTTGGGGACACTATTTTTATGAGGTCCATGTTTGAAACAACCTCAAAAAAGTGCCTCAGAAATGCCCAAAATCATAATTTCCATATATCTCAAAATTCATGCATGATATCAAAAATTCGACTTCATATTCTTGATCAGGGGGCAAAATTGAGTGGGAAATGGGTTTAACCCCGATTTTAGAGCAACCGTATCAAAATTAATAATCTCAAAATACGATTTCCAGAGGGGTTTCCACGTCCCAAGGTGTGACGCGCCAAGGGAGCGCCTTTGTGTAATTTTATGGCCAGTTTTTTTGTTCGGGCCAAGGCTTTTGGGTCTTGGGCCTAAGTCTTTCCATGCGTGAAAATACCTATACTTAGCCATATTTCACCTTTATGTCGTACAAAACATTCCCCAATACTCTCCCAGACACTTAGACAAATATTTTACTCAAATTAAGGGTTCCAAGTTCATTCCAGATCTTAAGGATTTTACTCAAGCTTCAAGTCTCCATTTCTTATCTTCATCAAGGAATTCTCCAAAGCTAAGGTATGTGGGTTTCAACCATTGGATCCTTTCTTCCATGGTGCCCAAGATTCTTTTTCACCTAAATTACTAGTTCTATGTTGAATTTACTTATGGGTTTTCTATTACGAATTTGATCATGAACTATGTTGGGTTCTGTAAAAGTGTGACTCTTTAAGCATGTTTTAAGTTATGAATCTTAGACATATCTTTAGATTTTATGAAGGGTTTTGATGTATATTGTCTGAGGGTGTTACCAAGTGTTGGTGGGTGGTTTTACATTAAGTTTTCTTGCATGAGTTTACTCTTAAATTGCATGGTTTTAGACTAGCATTACACACCCGCCAAGTGTTTGATAAAATGTTCGAATTATGTTTCTTGAGTTGTTGAAGGCCTAATGCTTGACATATGAGTTAAATGACTTTATGATGATGAATGGATGGTATACATGTGTTGATTTCATGAGAAGTATATATTATGTTGTTAGTTGACAATAGCCAATTAAGGGGTGATGCCTCAATTGCCTCGTATGGGGGAGGTAAGCCATCAACCAATTAAGGGATTGATATCTCAATCACTTTCGGTAGAGGGTGGTCATATCCATCAACCAATTGAGGGGTTGGTACCTCAATTACCTCGGATGGGGGTGGTAAGCCATCAACTAATTGAGGGGTTGGTACCTCAATTGCTTCAGATGGGGGTGGTAAGCCATTAACCAATTGAGAGGTTGGTACCTCAATCACTCTTGGTGGAGGGTGGTCATATCCTTCAAGAAATTGAAGGGTTGGTACCTCAATCACTACTAAGGAATGGTCTACCTTGGAGTCCAAGTACTAAGTTGCTTGGTCTATAATGATGGTCTCCTACTACACATGTAATATGTTCTATGTAACCATGTTTACTTCAAGCATCACTTATGCATGCCATATTGCTATATGCTCATTTATTGCTTAACTATGCTTAATGTTGTTGCCTATCTATTATTGTATTGCATTCTACATACTTAGTACATTCAAACATACTAACGTATGCTATGCCTACATGATGTTACTATATAGGAACCGAAGTTCCACTTGATCATTCTCTTCCATGTGGCTAGTACGATTACTCTTAAAGCAAGTTCGTGAGTCCTCAACTTGGGGGACAATGTCTTTGATCTTATGCTATGTATAAAGACTCTTTTTTCTTTTATTGTTTGCCTTGACTATGAGTGTGAGCTTGGTTGCTTGTCTTGTCCTCCACTAAATTCTATGTTTAGGCATTGTTGGACAAGTTATGTAATGATGCTATGAGCTTTGATTCTCTTGACTCTTTGATGTTTATGATATGAAAGATGTCCCTTAGCCCCGTACTACCCCTTTTTCTATGTATTATTATTATTTATTACTTCCGCAACCAAGGATGTGTAATGATATGATAAGAGGCTTGATTGTGGTTCCTTCGGGTTTCCCATTCGCTGTGTCATGTCTAGGCCCTAGGCTTGGGTCATGACAAACATGGTATTAGAGCACTAGGTTTTTAATGGTCCTCGATATCTAACACTCTGCGTCAATTAAAGTCTTATTCATGGTTGTGTTGTGCACTACAACAATGAGTAAGAGGCTGTGAGACATTTTAAGAAATGTTTCCCTTCTTCTTACTCTATGTCATGCTATAGAAGTTAGGAAAGGTTCCCTCTCTAATGAATGTTCTTTGCTATCCTAGATCATGCCTAATCAAGAGGAAGTAAAGCCCACACACCCGAGGGACAACCAGCTCATGGAGAGCTCTGGGATGCTCTCACTTTGCTAGCTCAAGTTATGTCTAATCAAACCAATCAAGGGGCCCAAGCCCCTCATGCTCCTACTCTGGCATCTCGAGTAAGAGACTTTATGAGGATGAACACATCGGATTTCAATGGGTATAAGGTGAATGAGGAACCTCAAGAGTTTATTGATGAGGTATACAAAGTGTGGGCTATCATAGGTGAGAGGTTGAAAGAGAAGGCGGAGTCGATGATTTACCAACTCAAGAGGGTGGCCCAAATATGGTACACTTAATGGAAGGAGGAGAAGAGGAACAATAAAGTGGTTTTATGGTAGGAGTTTAAGACGACTTTCCTCAACCGATTCTTTCCTCTTGATCTTAGGGAGGACAAAACAATGGAGTTCATAAATTTGAAGTAGAGATCTATGAGTGTGAGGAAGTATTCCCTCAAGTTTAACCAACTATCAAAATATGTTCCACACTTGGTTGTCGACTCAAGGTCTAGAATGAATAAGTTTGTGATGGATGTATCTGATTTGGTGAGTGAAGAATGTCGTACCGCCATGTTGATTAGTGACATAGATTTGTCCCACTTGATGACTTATGCCATATAATTGGAGGGGGAGAAGTTGAGAAAGTGGAGGATTAATAAGGCCAAGAGGGCCCGTTTTGATGGTAAGTTCCAAAGTTGCAAAAGTGGTCAGTTTCATTAAGGCCAAGGATCCTCACATGCTTCTAATAGAAGGTTTGCCAATGACTACCCAAGGGCCCAAGGTGATGGTGGTATGGTGCCTAGTGCTATGTGTCCAAAGTATGGTAGGAGTCATGGTGGGCCATGCTTGAGGGATACCAATACTTGTTTTAGTTGTTGAGAAGTAGGCCAAAAGATGATTGATTGTCAACGTAATTGCAACAGAAGCAAGGATGTTCGTTCTCAAGGTCGGGGTGCTAATATGGTTCCTTTGGGGAAAGAAGGTCAACAAGGTGGTGCCCCAAGGCACAATCAGTTCTATGCGCTCCAAGGGAGACAAGGGGTTAATCAGGTGCCTAATGTCATCACCAGTATGTTAAAAGTCTTTGATTTTGATATGTTTGCATTGATAGACCTGGGTGACACTCTTTCTTTTATTACTCCGTTGTCGCCAACAAGTTTCATGTGGAGCCCAAATTATTGAATGAGTCTTATGAGGTTTCTACTCTCGTTGGTGCATCTATTGTTGCTAGAAAGGTCTACAGTAATTATCCCATTTGCATCTTGTATAAAATATTGCCTTGTGATCTTGTTGAGTTGGATATGGTAGATTTCGATGTTATTCTTGGGATGGATTAGTTGCATGCATAATATGTCTCTAGTGATTATATTACCTGTAGGGTCAAGTTGCAATTCCCAAATGAACCCATCCTTGAGTGGTAGAGTCATTATGTGGTGGTCAAGAGTAGGTTTATCTCTTGCATTTAAGCCCAAAAGTTGATCTCTAAGGGATATCTCTATCATCTTGTGAGGGTTAGGGATGTTGCGTCCAAAGTACTTCCTATAGAGTCAGTTCCGGTGGTAAATGAGTTTGTTGATGTCTTTCCTAATGACCTTCCCAGTGTTCCTCCCGAAAGGGAAATAGATTTTAGTATAGACCTCCTTTCCGATACTCAACCTATTTTTATTCCCCTTAACCGTATGGCCCTGGCGGAGTTAAAAAAGTTGAAAGAGCAATCCAGGGACTTGTTGGAGAAGGGTTTTATTAGGCCTAGGCAATTAGCTTGGGTGTTCCAGTGTTGTTTGTAAAGAAGAAGAATGGGTCTCTTAGAATGTGCATTGACTACTGGAAACTTAATAGGGTTACCATAAAGTATAAGTATCCTCTACCTAAGATTGATGATTTGTTTGACCAACTTCAAGGGGCTAGTCACTTTTCTATGATTGATCTTTGGTCCAAATATCATCAAGTGAAGGTGAGGGAGTGTGACATTCCCAAGATGATATTTTGGACTAGGTATGGGCATTATTAATTTATGGTTATGTCTTTTGGGTTGACCAACCCACTGGCTATCTTCATTGATCTTATGAATACCGTCTTTAAACAATACCTTGATTTGTTTGTGGTGGTTTTTATTGATGATATCTTGATCTACTCTCATTTGAGGGTAGTGCTATAAAGATTTATGGAAGAGAAGTTGTATGCTAAATATGAGAAATGTGAATTTTTGTTGAAAGAGGTTGCCTTTTTAGGTCATGTGGTATCGGGGGATGAAATTAAGGTGGATCCTAAAAAGATAGATGTGATCAGAAATTGGCCTACACCATTGACCCCATCAGAGAAGTTTTTCGGGTTTAGCGGGTTACTACTAGAGGTTTGTGAATGGGTTCTCTTCTATTGCTTCTTCCATGACTAAGTTGACTCAAAGAAAGGTGAAGTTTGTATGGACCGATGAGTGTGAAAAGAGTTTACAAACCTTGAAGGATAAGCTTGTGTCTGTTATTATCTTGTCTCTACTAGAAGGGTTAGAGGGGTTTATTGTGTATTGTGATGCCTTCCAGATCGATTTGGGTTGTGTTTTGATGCAAAATGGTAAGGTAATAGCCTACTCTTCTATACAACTTAAGATGCATGAAAGGAATTATCCTACTCATGATCTTGAATTGGCTGCTGTAGTATTTGCTTTGAAATTTAGCATCATTATTTGTATAGACTGCATGTTTTGATGTGTTTACCAGTCATAAGAGTCTCCAATATGTTTCACTCAAAAGGATCTCAACTTGAGGCAATGAAGGTGGTTAGGGCTTCTTAAGGATTATGATACGAGTGGGCATTATCATCCCAGCAAGGCTAATGTTATGGCGGATGCTTTGAGTAAGGTGCTTATAAGTAGCCTAGCTCATATTGATAGTGGGGGCAATGAGGCGGCTAGAGAGGTCCATCGGTTGGCTAGGTTGGGGGTTAGGTTGAAAGAGGTTGATAATGGTGGTATGTGGTTGTTAATGGTTCAAAGTCCTCCTTGATTAATGAGGTAAAAGTAAAGCAAGATCTTAACCCATCCTTGTTAGAATTGAAAGCCTTGGTGAGAGAGGACAAGGTAGAGGTTTTCTCCCAAGGGGGAGATGGTGCCCATAGATACCAAGGTAGGTTGTGTGTACGTTGTGTTGATGATCTGAGAAAGAATATTCTTGGTGAGGCTCATAATTCTTCTTATTCTATTCACCCTAGTTCTACCAAGATGTATAGAGATTTGAGGGATGCTTTTTGGTGGGGTGGTATGAAGAAAGACATTGCCGAATTTGTATCCAGTTGCCATAAAGTCCATAGTTGCCAACAAGTCAAAGCCAGACACCAAAGGCCAGGTGGCCTAACCTAGGAAATGGAAATTCCTACTTGGAAGTGGGAGGAAATTAACATGGATTTTGTGGTTAGGTTACCTAAGACTTGAAAGGGTTTTGATTCTGTTTGGGTTGTGGTTGATAAAATGACGAAGTTGGCTCATTTCCTATCAATTAAGACTACGTATAGGGTCAAAGACTATGCTAAGTTGTACTTCAGAGTTGGTTAGATTGCATGGAGTGACCTTATCTATCCTATCAGATTGTGGGTCTCAATTCACTTCACACTTTTAGAGGTCATTCCAAAGAGGTCCTTGTACAAAGGTTAAGTTTAGTATGACCTTTCACCCTCTAATGATTGGCCAAGCTGAAAAACTATGCAAACTTTTGTAGATATGCTTAGAGTTTGTGTTTTAGAGTTTAAGGGTAGTTGGTATAATCATCTTTTATTGATTGAGTTTGCTTATATTAATAGGTATCATTCTATCGTTGGTATGACTCCTTTTTAGGCCCTCTATAGTGGGCATTGTAGATCGCTGGTTGGGTGGTTAGAAGTGGGAGAAATGGCTTTATTGGATCCAAATCTGGTCGTGGAGGCTATGGAGAAGGTAAGGTTGATTAGGGAGTCGTTGAAAATAGCCCAAAGTCGTCAAAAGTTCTATGCTGATGTGAGGAAAATAGATCTTGAATTTAAAGTTGGTGATTAGGTGTATTTGAAGGTTTCATCCATGAAGAGTATGGTTCATTTTGGTAAGAAGGTAAATTGAGTCCGAGATTTGTGGGTCCTTATAGGGTGTTGTGGAGTATTGGCAAGATGGCTTATGAGTTGGAGTTGCCTAGTGAAATGGACTTGGTTCATCTGGTCTTTCATGTATCCATGTTGAGAAAATGTGTGAGTGACCCGAATGTTATTATTCCATTGGATGATCTGGGCGTTGTTGAAAAGAACTTCAATTATGAAGAGGTTCAAGTAGTGATCTTGGATAGACAAGTGAAGAGATTGAGGAACAGGTATGTGGCTTCCGTTAAGGTCCTTTGGAGGAATCAACAAGTCAAAAGTGCTTACATGAGAGGTTGACGCTGACATGCAAAAGCAATATCCCTATCCCTTCCATTTCACTCATGCCTAAGGTACTAATTGTAAGTTTTCTATGTGATTTCATGTCTTATGTATCATCTTTTTATGTCATTGCATGCATTCATATTTATGTTTGACAAGTTCAAGGTGATTTTGACACTTATCTTGAGATTTTTGAAATGATATTTAAGTGTATCGATGCATTCTTGTTGGGGCTTATTTCTTCATGATTACTCTTCTTATATATGTTTCTTTGACATTCGGGGATGAATGTCGTAAGGGGGAGATATTGAAACAACCCCAAAAATATGCGTCAAAAGTGCTTAGAATCGTAATTTTTATGTATCTCAAAATTCGTGCATGATATCAAAAATTTGACTTTATATTCTTGATCAGGGGGAACAATTGAGCTGGAAATGGGTCTAACCTCAATTCCAGAGCAACCGTATAAAAATTTAAAAATTACAAAATTCAATTTCTAGAGAGGTTTCCGTGCCCAAGGGCGCGCCTCTGTGTAATTTTGCGGCCAGTTTTCTTGCACAGTTCAAGACTTTTGGATCTTGGGCCTAAGTCTTCCCATGCTTGAAAATACCTATATTTAGTCATATTTCACCTTCATATCATATAAGACATTCCCCAATACTCTCCCAATCACTTAAACTAATATTTTACTCAAATTAAAGGTTCCAAACTCTTCCGGATCTTAAGAATTTCACTCAAGCTTCAAGTCTCCATTTCCAATTTTCAACAACGAATTCTCCAAAGCTAAGATATGTGGTTTTCAACCATTGGATCCTTTCACCCATGATTCCCAAGCTTCCTTTTCACATAAATTACTAGTTTATAAGTTGATTTTACTTATGGGTTTTCTATTATGAATTTGACCATAAACTAGGCTGGAGTTTTGTAAAAATGTGACTGTTTAAGTATGTTTTGAGCTATGAGTCTTAGACTTATCTTGAGACTTTATGAAGGGTTTTGATGTATATTGCCTGAGGGTATTACCAAGTGTTAGTGGGTGGTTTTACATTAAGTTTTCTTGAGTGATTTCACTCTGGAATTGCATGGTTTTACACTAGTATTACACATCCGCCAAGTGTTTGATAAAATGTTCGGATTATGTTTCTTGAGTTGTTGAGGGCCTAATGATTAGCATATGAGTAAAGTGACTTATGATGAAATAATGGTATACATGTGTTGATTTCATGAGAAGTGTCTACTTTGTTATAAGTTGACCATAGCCAATTGAGGGGTGATGTCTCAATCACCTCGAATAGGGGGAGGGGGTAAGCAATTAACCAATTGAGGTGTTGGTACCTCAACTACTTCCGGCGGAGGGTGGTCATGTCCGTCAACCAATTAAGATGTTGGTTCGGATGGGGGTGGTAATCCATCAAGCAATTAAGGGATTGGTACCTCAATCGCCTCGAATGGGATTGGTAAGCCATCGACCAATTGAGGGGTTGGTACCTCAATCACTTCTGTCGAAGGGTGGTTATGTCTGTCAACCAATTGAGGGGTTGGTATCTCAGTCACTACTAAGGGGTGGTCTACCTTGGATTCCAAGTACTAAGTTGCTTGGTCTATGATGATGGTCTTCTATTACATATGTAATATGTTCTATGTAAGCATGTTCACTTCAAGCATCATTCATGCATGCCATATTGCTATGTGCTTATTTTTTGCCTAACTATGCATTTTGATTATGTTGTGTATCTCTTGTTGCATTGTATCTTACATACTTAGTACATTCAAATGTACTACTGCATACTCTATGCCTACACGATGTTACCATGTAAGAACCGGAGCTCCATTTGATCCTCCTCCTCCACATGGCTAGTACGATTACTCTCAAAGCAAGTTGGTGAGTCTTCAACTTCGTGAATAATGTCTTTGATCTTATGCTATATATAAAAACTCTCTTTTCTTTTATTGTATGCTTTGACTATGAGGATGAGGCCAGTTGTTTGTTTTTGCCCCCGCTAAGCTCTGTGCTTAGAGGTATTATTGGACAAGTTATATAGTGATTCTATGAGCTTTGACTCTCTTGACTCTTTGATGTTTATGATATGAAAGATGTCTCTTATCCTCGTACTACCCCTTGTTCTATTTATTGTTGTTATTTTATTGCTTCTGTGACCAAGGATATGTAATGAATGATATGTTAAGAGGCTTGATTGGGGTTCCTTCAGGTTCACTTCTCTAAGTTTGATCTTCTATCCAGGTATCATCAAGTGACAGTGAGGGAGAGTGACATTCCCAAGATGGCCTTCCGGACTAGGTATGGGCATTTTGAGTTCGTGGTCATGTCTTTTGGGTTGACTAATGTACCGACTATCTTTATGAATTTTATGAATAGGGTCTTAAAACCATACCTTGATTTATATGTGGTAGTTTTCATTGATGATATGTTGATCTATTTTCATAGTGAGGAGAAGCATGTGAGTCATTTGAGGGTGGTGCTACAAAAATTGAGGGAAGAAAAGTTGTATGCTAAGTATAAGAAAGTTGAATTTTTGTTGAAAGAGGTTGCCTTTCTAGGTCATGTGGTGTCTGGGGATGGTATTAAGGTGGATCCTAAAAAAGGTGGATGTGAATAGAAATTGTCCTAAACCTTTGACTCCATTCAAAATTAGAAGTTTCTTGGGCTTATCAGGTTACTACTGGAGGTTTATGAATGGGTTCTCTTCTATTGCTTCTCCTATGACTAAGTTGACACAAAAGAAGGCAAAATTTGTGTGGATTGACGAGTGTGAGAAGAGTTTCCAAACACTGAAGGATAAGCTTGTTTTCGATCCCATCTTATCTCTACCGGAAGGGTTTGTTGTGTATTGTGATACCTCACAAATTTGTTTGGGTTGCATTTTGATGCAAAATGGTAAGATGGTAGCCTATGCTTCTAGACAACTTAAGGTGCATGAAAATAATTATCCTACCCATGATCTTAAGTTGGTTGTCATGGTATTTGCTTTTAAAATTTGGCATCATTATTTGTATGAGGTGCATGTTGATTTGTTTACCCATCATAAGAGTCTCCAATATGTGTTCACTCAAAAAGACCTCAATTCGAGACATAAAGGTCATTAGAACTTCTTAAGGATTATGATATGAGTGTGCATTATCATCCTGGTAAGGTTAATGTTATGGCCGATGCTTTGAGTAGGGTGTCTATTGGTAGCCTAGGTCACGTTGATGATGGGGGCAAAGAGGTGTCTAGAGAGGTCCATCGGTTTGCTAGATTGGGGGTTAGATTGGGAGAGGTTGATAATGGTGGCATCGTAGTTGTTGATGGTGGTTGATGAGGTAAAAGCAAAGCAAGATCTTGACCCCCCCTTCTTAGAATTAAAGGCTTTGGTGAGAGAGGGCAAAGTAGAGGTTTTTTTTTTTTTGGGGGGGGGGGGGGAGAGATGGTGTCCTTAAGTACCAAGGTAGGTTGCGTGCGCCTAGTGTGGATGAATTGAGAATGAGGATTCTTGATGAGGCTCATAATTCTTCCTATTCTATTCACCCCAGTTCTATAAAGATGTATAGGGATTTGAGGGATATGTTTTGGTGGGGTGGTATGAAGAGGGATATTGCAAGGTTTGTGTCCAATTGCCGTAATTGTTAACAAGTTAAAACCGAACATCACAGGCCGAGTGTCGTAACCCAAGATATAGAAATTCCCACTTGGAAGTGGGAGAAAATTAACATGGATTTTGTGGTTGGTTTGCCTTAGACTAGGAAGGGTTTTGATTCTATTTGGGTTGTAGTTTATAGGATGACAAAGTCAGCTGATTTCCTACCGGTTAAAACTACTTATGGTGCTGAAGACTATGCTAAGTTGTACATTCATGAATTGTTAGTTTGCATCGGGTGCCCTTGTCTATCATATCGGATCATAGGGCTCAATTCACTTCTCACTTTTGGAGGTCCTTTAAAAGAGATCCTATACCAAGGTAAAGCTTAGCATGACTTTTCACCCTCAAATGGATGGCCAAGCTGAAAGAACTATCCTAACTCTTGAGGATATGGTTAGAGCTTGTGTTTTGGAGTTTAAGGGTAGTTGGGATGATCATTTTCTGCTCATTGAGTTTGCTTACAATAATAGTTATCATTCTAGTATTGGTATGGCTCCTTTTAAGTCTCTCTTTGGTAAACATTATAGGTCCCTGGTTCAATGGTTTGAGATAGGGGAAATGACTTTGGTCTGTTCGAATCTGGTTATAGAGGCCATGGAGAAGGTAAGGTTGATAAGGGAAAGGTTGAAAATAGCCCAAAGTCGTCAAAAGTCCTATGCCGATGTGAGGAGGAGTGATCTTGAATTTAAAGTTGGTGATTGGTTCTACTTGAAGGTTTCACCCCTGAAGGGTGTGTTCATTTTGGGAAAAAAGTTAAGTTGAGTCCAAGATTTGTGGGTCTTTATAGGGTGGTGAGGAGGGTTGGTAAGGTGGCCTATGAGTTAGAGTTGCCTAATGACATAAATATAGTTCATCTGGTCTTCCATGTGTCCATGTTGAGAAAGTGTGTGGGTGACCCAAGTGCTATTGTGCCTATTGATGTTGAAGGAGTTGTTAAAGTCAATTTGACTTATAAGGAGGTTTCGGTAGAAATCTTGGATAGACAAGTGAAGAGTTTGAGGAATAAGGAGGTACCTTCCGTCAAAGTTCTTTGGAGAAACCAACAAGTTAATGTGCCGCATAGGAAGCCGAGGCGGACATGCAAAAGGGATATCCCTATCTTTTCAATTCCACTCAAGCCTAAGGTACTAACTCCAAGTCTTCTATGTGATTTCAAGTCTTATGTATCAGCCCCTATGTCATTTGCATGCATTCATGTTTATGTTGATAAGTTCATGGTGATTTTGACACTTGTATTGAGATTTTTGAAATGATGTTTAAGTGCATTATCGCATTCTTGTGTGGGCTGAAATTATCTTACTTATATCTCTTATATACATTTATTGACATTCGGGTATGAATGTTCCCAAGAGGGAGATATTGAAATAACCCCAAAAAGGAGCCCGAAAATGTGCCTTAGAAGTGCACATAATCGTAATTTCTATATATCTCAAAATCCATACGTGATATCGAAAATCTAACTTCATATTCTTGATCAAGGGGAAAATTGAGAGGAAAACGGGTCTAACCCCGATTTTGGAGCAAATGTATCAAATTTGAAAATTCAAAAATTTTAGAGAGGTTTCCAGTCCCCTAGAGCGATGCGGCCAAGGTGCGAACCCATACATTTTTTTGCTAATTTTGTGTTCGTTCCAAGGCCTTTGGGTCTTGGATCTAAGTCTACCCATGCGTAAAAACACCTATACTTTGTCATTTTTTAATGCCATATCATCCAAGACATTCTCCAAAAACTTCTCAAACACTTAGACAAATATTTCACTCAAAATCGAGGGTCCCAAACGCATTCCGAATCTTAAGTAATTCACTTAAACTTCAAGTTCTCAATCAAATCTTCATCAAGAAATTTTCCAAATTTGAGGTATGTGGGTTTCAACCATCGAGTCCTTTCACCCATGGTTCCTAACCTTCCTTTTTACATAAATTGTATGTTTTTAAGTTGATTTACTTATGGAGTTTAACTAATTAGGAATTTGACTATGAACTATGTTGGGGTTTCATAAAATTGTGACATTTTAAGCATGTTTTGAGCTATGAATCTATGATCCATTATGTGATTTTATGAAGGGTTTTGATGTATGTTTCATAAGGGTATTACCAAATATTGGTGGGTTGATTTAATTCAAGTTTTCTTGCATGATTTTACTCTTGAATTGTATGGTTTTGTACTAGCATAACACACCTGCCAAGTTTTTGATAAAATATCCAGTTTTGAATTTTTTAGCTATTGATGATCCACTGCATGACCTATGACTTGATTGACTTTATTATGATGAAAGAAAGGTATATATGTGTTGATTTCATGAAAAGTATCTATTGTATTGCAAGTTAACCACACCTTATTGAGAGGGTTCTATACCTCAATCACTATAGATGGTAGGGAGTGACAATCATTAACCAATTTGAGGGGTTGATACCTCAAACACTATGGATGGTAGGGTGGAAAAACCATCACCAATTTGAGGGGTCGATACCTTAAACACCACGGATGGTAGGGTGTGACAACCATCAACCAATTGGGAGGAGGGGTTGATACCTCAATAGCCTCTCCAATGGGGTGGTAGGCCTTCGAATCCATAATGATGGTCTCTTACTACACATGTTATATATTCTATATAATCATCTTTTACTTTAAGCATCATTCATGCATGCCATGTTGCTAATATACTACCTCTTGCTTACGCTTATGCATTTCAATTATGTTTCCTATCTCTTGTTTCATTGCATCCTACATACTTGGTAAATTTAAATGTACTAACCTATACTGTATATCTACATGATGTTACCATGTAGGAACCGAAGCTCCACTTGATCATCTTCCTCCACATGGCTAGTACTATCTTCTCAAAGAAAATTTGGTGAGTCCTCAACTTCAGGGATGATATCTTTTGATCTTATGTTATGCAAAGATTCTATTTCTTTATTTGTATTCTTTTGACTATGAGGGTGAGCTCAGAAAGTTGTCTTGACCCCCGCTCAATTTCAAGTTTAGAGGCGTTGTTGGACAAGTTATGTAATTATACTTGAGCTTGACTTTTTTTATGGTTTAAGTTATGAAAGACTTTCCTTAGTCCCTTATCCTTGCTTTAAGCCCTTTGTTGTTGTACAAATGCTTTTGTGACCAATCATGTGTATTGATATGTTAAGATGCTTGTTTGGGGTCCTTTCCAGTTCCCCATTCATCGTGCCACGTCTAGGCCCTAGGCTTGGGTCGTGACATCGTCCCTGAGACCTTAACTTTAATTTTTCTACTCGTTTCATTAATGACATTTTTGTAATTATGGTTTATTCTAAGGATCTTTTGTGACCTTCTTGTCACGACCCAACCCAGGGGCCATGAATGGTGCCGATAGGGCACCCGGACATACACTTATACTGAATCTCATTTACGACAGCTAAGGGATTTCATAAAATTTCGACAGAGTTTCCTCTGTTTTTCTAATCAACCCAACCTACAAACAGCGAACCCAACAGTACCAGATATTGCCATAAGAATAGATACACATACATATATGTCGGCCGACAAGGTCACCGCTGCGGCAGAGCCGCCCAACAATCATATCATACAAACGAGATCATACTAACGCAATTTCCCACACCCACATGTATCCACAGACCTCTATGTACAGAAACCGGACCACACGACGGGATAGGGTCCCGTCATACCCTCGAGTATATATATATATAAATGTAAAATACAAAAGGAACGCGTACAAATATATACCAAACGACCTGCTCCTGATGCAAGGGAGCACTTCAACGGTAGACGGAAGTCCTAAGAAGATGACCCTCTAACCTGTTCGTCTGTACCTGCGGGCATGAACGCAGCCCCCGAAAGGAGGGGGTCAGTACGAAATACGTACCAAGTATGTAAAGCAGAAAGCCCAAAATGTGAGTGAAAATAACAATCTAAATATAATAGTATAGAAGTCAAACCTGTATGTCAACATAAAAATATTTATTCTTTCTCAAACATCAAAATGATGCATATCGGACGGGAACAATGACGACCTCCAAACGCACGCCATACCACAGAATAACAACAGAAGTTTCAAATCTCCAGTCTCCAACACAAACCCTTAAACGATCTACGTGAACCAGGGCGACAGGGCCAAGCGTCCATGCATTATAAAGCATAAAGCATAGAGGTCATCATGCCCGTTTATGGAGCCGAGGCGATGGTGCCACGCACTCTCGTGAGTCGGGGCGAGCTCGGCCCAGAATGCACACGCCATGATGCCATCCCATCCTAGCTCCTTATGTCTCCGCTAAGCAAAGCCTGTCCATGGGCAAACCGACCCGCCGTATCCAGCCAACCTCAAAATATATATATATATACATATAATCATATCTGTGCACGAAATATCTGACCCAGGAATCGGTGAACGAGGCCAAACGGGCACGAACAGAGTCATGAGAATCATATGCATAAAAACTATTTCAAAACACTTGAAAATATACAAAATATTCACTATGAAGTCAAATAGTAATTCTTTTACGAAATGTTCCCAAAACTGTTCAAAACCACATTTAGAGGTAATTTTTGAACAAATGGACTTGAAACTTTCTAATTCACTAATTCCAGTCAAACGAACACTATTTATGGGTTCAAAACTCAATAGTCGAAGAAGGAATAAAATTATCGTAAAATTGGCCAAACATAAACGTATACCATTTTTTTTTCAAACATAAAACGTTGAATAAGCTTACGATTTCATGCCAAGGGATAGGAAAACTTTACATACCGCAAACTCACTTTCCAACTAGCTCCAATGCAAAGTCAATCCACCTTAGATATCCAGACATTCAACGTCTACATAATTACAACAACGCCAACAATTAATATTCGTACCGAACCTTAATCTCTAACCTTTCGTTCTA
>JAOTQJ010191625.1:0-21416 GCA_025642045.1 Solanum sejunctum
GCCTTATTTGGATTACTATTTCCACTTATACTTCGGGCTTTCTGCTTTACATACTTGGTACGTATTTCGTACTGACCTCCTCCTTTTGGGGGCTGCGTTTATGCCCGCAGGTACAGACGAATAGGTTAGAGGGCCGTCTTCTTAGGACTTCTGCCCACCATTGAAGTTCTCCCTTGCATCAGGAGCAGATCGTTCGGTATAGACTTGTACACGTATTTTTATATTTTGCATTTATATATATATATATTCGAGGGTATAACGGGGTCATGTCCCATCTTGTGGTCCATTTTCTGTATATAGAGGTCTGTGGATACATGTGGGTATGGGAAATTATGTTGGTATGATCTCGTTTATATGATATGTTTGTTAGGCGGTTCTGCCGCAACTGTGACCTTGTCGGCCCGCATATGTGTATATGTATATATGTTCATATGGCAATGTCTGGTACTGTTGGGTTCGCTATTTGCAGGTGGGGTTGGTTAGAAAAATAGAAAAAACTCTGTCAAAATTTTGAGAAATTCCTTAGCTGTTGTGGATAGAAAATTCGGCATAGTGTATGTCTTGGTGTCCTATCAGCACCAATCACGGTCCCCTGGGTTGGGTCGTGACAATACAATTAGTAATAAATTCTTGATATAACTCTAGGATTTTCTCACAAAATTAATGGGAATCATTTTAGACTTGACTTAACTAAATTTCTTGGGAAGATATAGGGAAGACATGAGAATAAGGTTTTGGTTAGTGTTACATACTTGAAAAGAAAGCACTGACTCAGAACCTTGGACTAAAACTTGAAGATGAAGAACAATAGCTTATTTCTTGAAAGAATTTAGAACGTTAGAGTTTGATGAAGTATCCAAGGGTTATATGTGAATGGGGAGGTTATTAGGCTATATTAGAGGAGTTAATTGAGGGAAAAAGGTCAAAGTTACCTTTTTTGAGTTTTTCATATGTTTAGTCCTTTCTTTAATCTACTTTGTATTTGTATACTGAGTATCGCCTTAGACATCCAGTATATGGGTGTGTTGGCCTTTTTTCATTACTTCAACAAAAATAAAGTAAGTCCAGGATGATATGTTGAATGCTAAAAAGGAATTGACTACCTATATTGGTCCGTCAACAATGTTACCGATTAATCTTCAACCTCTGGGCTTTATTCAACAATAGCATCATATGAATGCTCTCTCTTCTAGTGTCATGATGCCTTTTAGTATGAACCCAATGTCAGGAATGCCAAAAGGGACTCCACATGGACAATTAATGATTTGTGATACACAATAGCAGTCAATTGAACCTTACAACATCTTCTTGTTGTTGTTCATTTTACTCATAATTCCTAACTACCTCCTATTGCTCCCTTTGTTCCATTGTTGCTATATTGTGGATCACGAATCATCAATTGACCAACATGGGGAATCTCTGTTGGCATTTCGGACATTGGGATCATACTAAAGAGCATCATGGCACTAGAAGAGGGAGCATTCATATGATGTTGTTGTTGAATAAAGCCCAGAGGTTGAATATTAATCGGTAGCATTGCTGACGGACCAATATAGGTAGTTAGTTCCTTTTTAGTGTTCATCATATCATCCTGGACTTGCTTCAGTTTATGTTGAAGTAATGAAATAAGCCCAGCACACCCATGGATTGGAACTCTAAGGCAATACTCAGTATACAAATACCAAGTAGATTAAAGAAAGGACTAAACATATGAAAAACTCAGAAAAGCTAATAGATGTCTTTATATGATTCAACAATATTATAATTAAATGGGATTACTAACAATAGAAAGTTGTAATAAGTTTTTCTATTTTGGAGTCCTTTGGCATTAAGCTCCTTTTCTAGAATGTGGTCTATTTTTTTTAAAGTGAGCATATTTATTATCTAATAACAATATTCAAAATTTATTGAAAGAAAGAAAAAAGACCAAAGTCCATAGAGTAATTACTATCTTGACCATTCTCTCATTTTAGTGTTATAAATTAAATCTTCTACTATCTCAAGTTTTAAGAAATCCTCATCATTTTTTATTAGACATAAATATTAAAAATACTCATAAATTTGGTATGAATTATTAGTTTTGTAGTCAAATTATTGACAGTCTTAATTACAAACACCCCTTTACTTAACTAAATGAACTTAAATATACCTTTGATCTAAAAACATGAGCGAAATACACCCCTAAATTCTTGTCAAGCTAAGGGGTGTTTTTAACACTTGTGGTGAATGGAGGTGAATTTTTGTTTAGTTAGTCTAGCAGATGAGTGTTTTTAAGACTGACAATAGTTTGGGATTAAACTAATAAGTTGCACCAAGTTCAGGGTGTTCTTAATACCATTCTCTTTTCATTACAATCTGAAAACTTTGGTCTTCATAAAATCCTTTTTCACTTCATTTCAACATGATTAATGCAATTTGCAACTACCATCGCACCACTAGCTATAACGTCCTTATCATAAGATTGATCAATTTTTATTTGATTAAATTTCTTCATCTAGTATAAAAAAAAGGAGAAAAGTATTAAAAGTACTCCTAAACTTAGCAAGAATTATTAGTTTCGTGCCGAACTATTTCTTTCTTAAATTGGAGGTAGGGGAAGGAGAATTGGGGAGGGATTACATTGTGGGGTATCAAACCCTCACCATCAAGGTGGAACTCAGGTAGCCAACCAACTGAGCTACTAAGATTTTCCGTCCCAAACTATTGATAGTGTTAAAAGCAACATAAGTTAAACACACCCCTAAATTCTTGCCGAGTTAAGGGGTGTTTTTAATACTTGCAGGAAATCGACAATGTATTTTCATTTAGTTAGTCAAGTAGATGAATGTTTTTAAGATTGTCAACAGTTCATGGGGTAAAACTAATAGCTTGTGTAGTTCAAGGATGTTTTTAATACTTCTCTCATAAAAAAAAGAGAGAGAGAAATTATCTAACTTGAATTCAATTCTTCATTTTGTCGTTCTTAAGAGGCATAAATCCTAGTTATCCAATTCGATTTCACAGTAAAATCAAGCTGGTCATCAGTATATCCACATATCATCTACGAGTAGTGTACATGGAAAGATAGCTCCCAAATCAGTTGGAACAAACATTGGCATTCTATGAATACCAAAATTATCTAGAATCATATTTATGTACTCTAGAAGCAACGTTATTATATGATCCAAGATCGAATAATGAAAAAATATAATTAATTTCTGAAATGATGGAGATCATCAAAATTATGTCATTGATGAGCTACCACGCATGATGATGATATGTGCTCTGTATTTTACCAAGTAGATGCATGATCGTATTATTTAGGATGTTAGTGTATAGATCATCAATGGCTAGTTGGTACAATGTGAGCACGTATCATCATCAGGCGTAGCAACTCATCAGTGGCATAATTTATTATTCGGACTTGGATCGTATAATTATGTTGCTTCTAGAGTTCATAAATATAACTCCGGATTGTTTTGGGCCAATGTTTGTTCCAACTAATTTGGGAGTTGTCTTTTCAAGTACACGAGCTATTGATGATCTGCGGATATATCAATGATCAACCTGATTTTATTGTGAATGATTTCTATCGATTTGATAGAATGAGATCGAATAATTATGATTTTGCCTCCGAAAAATGACCAAATGAAGAACTAAATTCGAGTTTGATTTTTATACTTGGCTCGGACTGACAAGTCATCTTTTCTATAACTTATATATGGCGCTTAAACTAAAAGTAGTTTTTGCAAAAGAAAAAAATTACGCGAATAAGCAAACACATACTAGTTATTTAGCTAACATAGTTATAATTGTACTAAGTAGATTATACATTGTAGCAGTATAATGCCATTAATTAGCTGGTAAGGACTTAAATTAATTACTAAATAAAGATAAATGTATTAATTAGTGTTTTTAATAGTATAATTTTTGAACATTCTATTTCAGTGATCCATTTCGTCAAAATTTAATCACACTACTTGTCAAGCAAATTAGTACTCATTTCCCTCAGAGAAAATTAACGCATGATGGATGAAAATTTCTTATGAGGGAAATGAGTACTAATTTGCTTGAAAGTAGTGTGATTAAACTTTGACAAAATGGATCACTTAAATAGAATGTTCAAAAATTATACTACTACAAACGCTAATTAATTTCATTTATGTTTATTTAGTAATTTAAAGCGTGAGTTGAATTATAATTATAATTTTTTTTTAATCTATCAGAATTACGAATGTCAATGGACAGTTCAGTCAGTTATTTTTTAAAAATTGTACTACCCTAATTTTTGATATTTTATGATGTTTAACCAAAATTAAATTTTTTAAAATCATCTCAATCATATCCGCTTCTCTTCATTATCGGTACAGTTCGGTTAAGTTTTGATTTTTTTTTATTTTTAAAGTATCATTTCAAAAAACACCATTATTAAAATAATTTTTTGCAAATATATTTTTAAAGAAACACTTTATTGAGATCTTTTATAATTTTGTGTCTGTGAATTCAAATTTTACCCTCGTGGATTTAAAAAAAACAAACATAATTCATTAATTTGCGAGAAAATAAAAAGTTAGAGGGCGTAATCATATGATTAAAAAAATAGGCTGCTAACTCCGCAGCAATCTAACTTATATATATCTTCTGTTCAAACTCTAGTTTCTAAAGATATGTTGAGGTTCAATGTATAATCTATTACATTACTTAGTTCATACTATAAACACTATACAAAAATTATAAAAGTTCCTCTTTTGTAATGGCATTTATGTTTATTTAGTCTTTTAAGCTAATCAACAATAAGATGCCAACTATTCTATATTTAGGATCCAATACAAATGTTAGTTGGCTTCCTCATTTGAATATCATTTCAATATGTATTTTATATTTTAAGTATACTTTTTTGCTACAAGAAATGATATTTATATCCATAAATTTTATTCAATTTTTGGTGCAAAAATCTCTCTAAAATTTCTTGTAAATACTTTTGTAACGACCCAATCTGTTAATAATATTGTTCGCTTTGGGTATTGGCCTGCACAATTTTAAAATACGTCACTAATAGGTAAAGTCTGTTTACTTATATATCCATCATCTCTCTCGTGTTTTATCAATGTGAAACTTCTCTTGGAAGATGAATTGTTACAACTTTCTAGCATTGGCTCAACGATAAAAATCTCATCATTTATTCCTCGACAATATGTACGCCCGGTAAAATAATCAAAAATACCTCTAGATAAGAGATGGGCGCATAATGTGTCTTCCCATGCTCCGATGGCAAATTCGAGGCAAAGTTTGTAATCAGCATGAAAAATTGAGTGAAAAATAGTTTTAGTCGATTTTTAAAGCAACTGGATCAAAAGATAATTTTTTTGTGCGAAAACACAAACTAGTGTAGGTGTGCAATAGGGTCGCGATGCACCACCGTCGCAGACCAACACTTAGTTTTATCCCAAAAATTTTCTATTGGATTAGAAAGTTCGTTCGGAGAATTTTTGGCGAATAATACTGAAAAATTAAAAAGTCTGCGTCGCGGACGCCATGTCCTGAGATGGACTTTTTTTGAATTTCGTAAAGGGCATTGTACACCTTTTCAAACCCCTCTTGGACCTAATATATGATCAAAATGGGTCATTTTAAGCGTCAAAAAGGGTTTTTACCTATCCTTAAGCCGTTTTAAGTCCTTGAAAAAGACCCAGGGCTAAAGGAGAAGAGAGAAGAGAGAAGAGCGAATAGTCGAGGATTTCAAGTCGGATTCGTGTCAATTTGACTGTCTACCTTCATCCCAGGTATGTAAGGCTACCTAAAGTGTTGGTTTATGTTCATTCACATGCCCCTTTGTCTACTTAAGTTAAGATCATGAGTATAAATCACATGTTTTAAATTCTGTGGTTCTTGAGTTCCAAATTCTTGTACATGTTAGAGTTTTCATGAAAATACTTAAGTCAATTTATGAGTTGCATCATCATTACCATGAAACATGAATGTATCCGTATGCTTGATTCCCTAACCCTAAATTTAGTATTTTCTTTGCTTACTGACTAAATTGAAAATTATGAATTTAACCTACTAAACCAAGTAAATTGGACCCGAGAAGTATGTTTTCTTATTCATATATCTATGTAAAGAATATATATTATGTCTTATATGTTGAGCCTGGATGATACGATGTAATTGACAGTAATCAGTGAGAGTCTTGCATGATATGAGTTAGAATCTTGAGTTGCATTGCATGGACGACGGTCCTAAGTTATTGAGTTCTTGACTAATTGAGTTGAGTTATTAAGAACTAAGTTGACTTGTCTGAGATGAGTCAAAGAGATGAGGTGAGCTAATTTCTATGAGCAAATTTTAGTTTTGAAAAGAGTATTGAGCACCGAGTTGGATAAGAGGGACCCCTGAACTACGTTGCCAGCGTAGGATAGTTGTGCAATTAACTCTGGCAGTCATGTCCCAAAAGATAGCCGTTCTCTTTGGGTCCAAGAGAGAGAGGTAGAGGTTGACGTCCTATTTCGTGGCAAGTTTAGGACGGACACGACAATGACGTCTTTTCATTGTACATCACCAAAGCTCGTGGTGGGGTAGAGAGTATGTCGGTTAGAGAAACTTCCAAACAAACACTTGAGTTGAGGATATCATGATTTTCGAACTGAGATGTATTAAACATTAGGTCTATTTCCAAACATGATTTCAAATTTTAAACTTGCAGCATTTATTTGAGTTGAGTTGTGAGATGAGGTGTTGAGTCTTGAGTGGAGTCGAATGGATGAGTTTGAGCCTTATTTGTTTCTTGAGCTATTTTACACACTGTACGTTCTACGTACTGATGCCACTCGGTACTGCATCGTTTTCATGATGCAGATACAAGTGATAGAGAACTTCAACAGACGCACTATTGAAATTCATAGATCTTGAGTTCCAGAGATAGTGAGCCCTCCTTACCTTCGGAGGAGTCCTTTTCTTTTACTACGTATTTTATTTTTCTTGAGTTTGGTAGTCATCACCTATCATGGTATCATCTAGATGTCAGAGGTAGAGGTTTCATAGACATTGAGTAGAGGATGTTCAGTATCATTTCCTTTCCAAACTCTTATTTGTTAGAAAAATAACTTTATATATAAAGACTTGATTTCGTTTAATTACATTACAGTCTTTTTCTTGAGTATTTTTCTTCTGCTATGGAGTATGAGATGACAATGAGGCCAAGTGGTTTGCTCGGAGATTTGCAATAGTTTTTGAGTGTCGACCACACCAAGGGTACCCTCCCAGGATATGACACAATAACAAAATTCACAAAGTCCAATCTGGCTAAGCCCAAACTCACTCAGATTAAGAAACAAAACAATATAAAAATAAAAAAAATAAAAAAAAATACAAAGACAAAGAACACTCTAGAAACAATCTAAAGAAGCAAAAGGAAAATAATGGTCCAATGATCAAAATTTCATAGGTGTTGGATTATTTTTTTATCTATACTATATTAAAAACGTGAAAACTTTTAGAATGTTCTTTGCAGTTTTTATCTTTCATTAAAAGGCTATGCCTCAGATAAAATTATCTTTTCACTATTTTTTCAATTATTATTATTTATTTATTCTCTTAATATAAAGAATGTCACAACTAATTAGTTTTTGTCAAATTAGAACTTAAACAGGTATAAACAAGCATTAAATTTTTCTTTATTGAATTAGGTAGCAAGTCCTGTATTTGAGTTGTGAACTAATATTATCACAGTGGAGTCCAAGTAAAAGTCTATGATAAAGTAATATAAAAATTTGAATCAACGAAAGAAAGGGTCTTTGATGTTAATATTAATTAATATTATCAACTAAAATTTTATTTATCAAAACCTCCTTTATTTGACAAATATGTAGCACTCTCTCTATTTCATATTAAGTGAATTATTGAATCATTTCACACATATTAATCAATTAAGTGAATTATTAAGTCATTTCACATATATTAAGAAAAAAAACAAAGATAAAATTTAATCATGTTTTTTCATTATTACCCTTTTCAAACTTAACACACTCATTTAACACATCATTTATTTCTCATACAAAACTCAACTTTAGAAACTTGATTAATGAAGCGTAAAATTGAAAAAAAATTTCAACACATTCCTTGAAAAGTGAACAATTCACTTATTTTGAAACATAAAAAGAATCCCTAACAATTAACTTAATATGAAACAGAGGACGTATGTCCTAATATTTTTTAAAAAGTGTATTAATGTCCAAAAGAATCTAAGAAATATTTAAAAAAGATCAAATTCAGGATTGAAACAAATTCTAACCAAAAAAAAAGTTTTACAATCTAATACTAATTTCAATTAGACAATAACACAAAGACACATATTATCCATATAAGGAGTAAATTTATATTCACATCAAAGTAACATACTTATACACCGATGAATTTAAAGGCAATAATATTATATCATCCTGTAATTTATATGCATGTTGGTTGATAATATGTATGTGTACGCAACGTTGTGATGACCCACAAAAAATAAAAGAATCTGATTAAATTAAAGAATTTTAGAAAGAATTTTTAGGAAGAAATATTAATTTGAGAGTCGTCTTAAGAAACTAATTAATTAATTACAAAAAAATCTACGAAATCAATTAGATTTTGGGTAAAGGTCCAAGTTATTCCGAGAGAAAAGTATTAGCATCCTTCAGAATCCACAATAGTGGATCCCGACTGAACTTATTTTTTTCAAAATTAAGGAGATACACAATATAATACAAGCATAATGATAGTGAAATATACACAAAGAATGAAGTAAAACAATAATATGAGAAACAATCTAATATTTGTCTAATGCCAATAATAAATAAATAAATAAATAAAAAGTTGTTCCGTTCACTTGGCTGTAAAACACTTAGTAAAAGTGTTAGTAATGAATAAAATAAAATATGTCTTATATATGTAGAAGGCCTTGGAAATCGACAATAATTTCTTCATGGACCAATTTTAATAAATAATGTATACGTAAACTTACACTAAAATTTTTCCAATTTTAACATGCACGGAATATTAATCTAAACTAAAAATTTTTATATTTTTTAAATGAAAAGACCTCGAAATCCAATAAAAAAATTTATCATTGACCAAATATATAGATATAAATATAAATAGATAGATAGATGTATATGTACATGTACTATCGAAGCCGCTTCAAGCAGCTGACAGTTGTCATGCCAGCTTGCTGCCCAAGGGCTACTCTAGTAATTGTAGTGCAAAAATTGATACATGTTGGTTTCTCGTCCTCGTAGCTGTGTTAAGTTTAGAAAACCCTCATTCTCTCGCTTCGACATCTACCCTGATTACTCTTGATTCCTCACTGTAGCTTTCCTTTATTCTTCTAATTTAACCACCTTCTTCATGTCAGGTGAGTTTTCAATTCACGGTGCTTTTTTTTTTTTTTTTTGTAATTTTCATTCAATTTCTTAACTACAAAACAACTGGCGGTTGTCATGTCAGCTTGCCGCCCAAGGGCTTCTCTGGCAGTTGCATTGCAAAAATTGATACGTGTTGGTTTCTCCTCTCGTAGTTGTGTTAAGTTCAGAAAGCCCTCATTCTCTCACTTCGACATCTACTACCCTAAGTGCTCTTGATTGCTCACTGCGGCTTCCCTTTATTCTTCCGATTTAACCTTCTTCTTCATCTCATGTGAGTTTTCAATTTATCGGTGCTGTTTTATTTTATTTTTATTATTTTTTTCACTTTTTATTCAATTTCTTAACTACAAAGCAGTTGGAGGTTGTCATGCCAGCTTATCGTCCAAGGGCTACTCTGATTATTGCAGTGCCAAAATTGATACGTGCTGGTTTCTCCTCCTCATAGCTGCGTTAAGTTCAGAAATCCCTCATTCTCTCGCTTCGACATCTACTACCCTAATTGCTCATGATTCCTCACTACGACTTCCCTTTCTTCTTCTGATTTAACCTTCTTCTTCATCTCAGGTGAGTTTTCAGTTCATCGGTGCTGTTTTTTTTCTTAAAAAATCTTTTCATTCAATTTCTTAACTTCACTTCCTTATGCCATATCAGCAAATCTTCGGCCCTAAAATTTTTAAAAAAACAATTGAAATTTTATTCAGTCTTGCTAGTATTAAATTATAAAATCAAAGCCGTCATTATAGGATTTAATTTCATGCTTCCATGTTCTAGAGGTTTGAATATGAAAGGTTGCTTGTCGCATTGAATATTGATTTAAAGAGAGATTTTTCACAGTCAACATTTATAGCAGAAAGAGAGACTTAATTGATGTTTGAGAATTAGAGCAGAGAACTTCTAGAGCTGATCAATGATTGAGAACTATACTAAGGAAATTTAGTTTCTATGCTATACAGTCATTTCCATTTAACTGATACATCTTAGTATTCTGCTACTTTAAGCTCATAAATCTTTTCAAGATTGTCCATGATTTTATAGTAAAAATTTTAAAGGGATATATCGCACACGTCACGTCCAGGCATAGTGTTTGTTAAGGAGTGAAGACGCAGGGTTTTTTAGTCTATTAAGCATAATTAAGAAGTCTGTTAGTCATTTTTCCTGCAAGTTTCTTGAAAGTAAACAGTACGAAGAAAATTACAAGACAACATTCATCACACAAAAAAGGGATCCTAAGCACACTAAAACCAAGATCCAGAAGTACATTTCCAGAACACGACTCACTCCTATCATGTTCAATTGGGAGAGTACTTTCTTAGTTGAGAATTCCTCATTCCTTTTATGTGAATTCCCTGGCAAATATTAACCCATGATGAGCTAGGATGATAGTTGATGCACTATATTTATATCCTGTGTGACGAACGACCTTTAACATGTCGCAAACGACCTTTAACATGACTATACATTGGAATATAGCCCTTTAGAAGTATCCAGTCAGATAAAGCTTGTGTATGGTGTAATGCTTTTATAAAAGGTACTCGTAAAGTGGAATGTTTAAATTGTGAAAACAATTGACTGCTGTATTTTCCTCATACTTTAAAACAATCTTTGAGTCTCAAGAAAGTGAGGCTCCACTACTAGGTTATCTTGATTCCTAGAAAATGAAAGAAACATTTGATTGATTTGCTTTAATAGCCTTTCTATTGTTTTTCATTAGCAAAGGGGTGGTGGTTTGACTTGAATGTTTTGTGCTGTGATGGCAAGAAAGTTGTTTCTGTAGGATTACCCCTTTACTGGAAACCAGATATAGTGGAATTACTTCATGTCATCTGACTTGTTGAAATAAAGAAAGTTGGATTTCTTCCTGCTATATATCTTTATTTATTGTCATTCTGCTGCTAAGTGACACTTGTAGTAACTAGCCAAATCAATTTTGACATCTGTAACAATGACATTTGACGAGGGTTCTCAGGAAATGACCTCTCCTTCTATGAGGTAGTGGTAAGGTCTGCGTACATTCTACCTTTCCCAGATCCTACTCGTGGGATTCCACTAGGTATATTGTTGTTGTTATAATAATGACATCTTCCTCGTCCAAATGAGCATCAGAAATATGGAAAAAGTTACTCTATGAGGGAGTATTCATTGGTATTAGGTAAGCAAAAAAGGATATTGGAGTCATCTGAAGCACCTGGGAACAAATTATGTCTTAAGCTGTAACATTTTTAAAATGCTCCAGATTCTCCTAACTCATTGCACAGCTGTCAGAACACCGATGCAAAAATATTTTATCCATTTTGTCCTTGCTATGAACAGTTTGGTAGTTGATATCATTCAACTTATTTGTTAACAATGATCAATTATTTTGGTTCCCCCATTCGACACTAATCATTTGACTATGTGCTTGATAGTACTCTCTCCATTTTTCCAGCACCACATTTAGTGCTTCAACCTTTTTTTTGGTTACAGATTTGCCATCGAAATATATATATATATATATATTGTGACCAATATAGACATCAAAGGATAAGAAACTCATGATATCAGCTTCTTGTTTCCCAAAAAGGAAGCGACATCGCTCAGCAGAGAGAGCTTCTAAAATCAAGCTTAGGAGACGTGATTGTATGCACAATTACCACCTGACGAAAGGGAGATGCTTTTATCATGGCAACGAGCAAAAAATATTCAATCATCAAGCCCATCTCTCTTAGTTGACTGCACAGAGAAAGCATTTGCTTCTCGAACTGGTGTTGAATTACCTAAACAAGCAAATTTAAGAATAGAGGAATCATCTTCCGTTGCAAAAAAAGTTTAGACGTCAAAATGTATAAGTAAAGTACTTACAGTATATGATCTTTATCATTTGCTTACATATCCGATGCTAATGTTAACTTTGGTTTCCTTCTTGCAGTGGCCAATACATCTTACGCGAACAATCCGATGGTAGCATTTATAGACTTCGACAGACGAGAGAATATAGATGAGCCCTTCTTTGTATTCGAAATTGGTTCGTTATAACCAGTGTTATTTGAAATTTATCTATAAACAATATTTGACATATTAGGTAGAATGCTTTCTTTATTAGGTTCAACATCAAATGCTCCTGCTGAACGACATCCGTCTTTCTTAGTTGACTGCACAGAGAAAGCATTTGCTTCTGGAAACCAATGATCCACCAATATCGGTCATCATGAGAAAAGGTATGTCTTAATCTAATACCTCTATGTCGTCTGCTCCATCTCTGTGCAGTGATATAATATGCCACTGCGCCTGATATGCACAGATTATAGGTAAAAAATAGTAGGTTGTTGGAATTTGAAAGAGTTGCCCACTAATGCGAGTATTTCAAAAACTGTAGCGGACTGTAAATATTGTCGATAAAAAGATTTTAATATGAACCACCAAGATTTTCCTGTTGTGGCAATGGTTCGGTTAAGTTGAATTCGCATGAAATGCCCTCCAAATAATTGATTTTCTATTTGAGTACTACTGAAGAATCTAAATACTTTCGTACTTATATCAGAAACTACAATAACATATGTTTGCTTTTACATAACTTGGGAACTATGACAATGTGCAAGTATGCATGGCATTTACACATTAAAAGTCTAGGGACAAATGTATCACTTCATAAATGACTTAGTTTCATCCCATGACCAACCAAGAAACTTACAACTATACTTTTGTGATGATAACACATAGATATTGAATGGAATGGCTTCTACCAGTATACTTAGACAAACAATTGTTGAAAAATTAATAGACATTATAAAAATAAATCAATCTTATATTTTCTTAAAATCTCTTCTACATATTCCTGCATTGTGAAGAAGTCCAACCATTTTTCAACCATTGCTGCACAGCCCATTTGAATAACTGTTCAAATGAAGGTTGTGCAAATTTCTTCAACATTGGCCACCAACTTTTGGCCAACTTTTAACAATTAAACCTGCAAATTTCTCCTATAAAAGGAGCTGCTGAGCTCCTCCAAAAACACACCAAGAAAACACCAAAAAATACCAAGATAAGAGTGTAGTAAAAGTGTGAGTTTGAGAGTTGTTTTGTAATCTATTATTGTGAGTAATAGAAGAAAATTTTCTCTTAAATTCGTGTTTACCAACGCTCAATTGTTCTCTTGGGTTACAACAAGTGGTATCAAAGCCAAGTTAGAAGCATTGGTCGAGTTTTTTTGGGTGAGGGGATACTATTCACCAGAGTTTTGTCGGAGACTGTTCACTGGGTTTTCTGAGCTTTGTTCAAAATCTAATTTTGACTGCACCATTGAATTCATCTCGTTGAATGGAGTCCAACGCACCAAACGACGACCTAATCGGAGTTTAAACGAGCCTAGAAATTGCAGTCAATGTTCGATCAACTCTGTCAGAATTTTGTCAATGACGGAGATACTGTTTACCAGAGTTCTGCTAGAGACAACGAAACTATTCACCAGAGAAAGATGGAGAAGAAGACTAAAAATACTGTTCATAGCCAGAATCTGTAATAGTTTTAAAAATTATAAATTGACCCCTCAAATTTTTTAAAATTTTAGTTGGGTCCCTCAAAGTTCAGGAAATGTCAGATTGGTCAAACCAAAAAACTATAGGTCAAATCCGTTAATGGATTGATCATAGCGTCTTCTACCATGTTGGACAAGAGATAGACACATATGCCATTTGGAAGAAGTTCGAGGACATGTACTAGGCCAAGACCACTCGGAATAAAGCCCTGTTGATGAGGCATTTAGTCAACGTGAATCTTAAAAATGGAACTTCAGTTGCCGAGCATACCAGTGAGTTCCAGAGCTTGGTCAACCTGTTGTCGTCTGTAGAGATGCCACTTGGCGATGAAGTTCAGACGCTATTACTACTTAGTTCCCTTCCCGATAGTTGGGAAACGCTGGTCATATCACTCAGCAACTCAGCCCTAAATGGAAAGCTTACCATGTCAATGGTCAAGGATGCTCTATTTAGTGAAGAGGCAAGGATAAAGGACATGGGCACAGATCAGATCCATGCCCTTGTCACAGAGAACCGAGGAAGGCAACAAAAGAGTAGCAAAGACAAATGAAGAGGCAGAAGCAAGAGTAGAGGCAGATCCACTGATGGCAGAAAGCCAACATATAAGTGTCATCATTGTAGAATTAAAGGACGTATGAAGAAGAACTGCTACAAATGGAAAGAGGAGCAAGCCCAGAGCAGTTCGCAGCAAAAAACAAGGGTGGAGAAACATTAGTTACTATTATTGGAGATGTAGCTTATTGTTCAACCCATGTGAGACATGTCTTCATGTCTCAAGAAAAGATACGGAATGGGTGGTAGATACTACAACATCCTACTATGTTACTACACATAAGGAATAATTCACAACATATAAAGCTGAAGACTTTGGAGCTGTAAAGATGGGGAATCCAGTTCCTCTGGGATTATAGGAATTGGTGATGTCCAGATAAAGACAAGTTCTGGGAGTACAATCACTTTAGAGGATGTTCACCATATGCCAGATCTTTGGCTGAATCCTCTTTTAGGTGTAGCTCTTGACAAACAGGGCTATGATAGTTATTTCAGTAAAGGCACATGGAAGTTGTCAAGAGGCGTTATGACAGTCGCTCGATGACATATTTATGGCACATTATACAAGACTCATGTGAAGATAATCACAGATAGCCTCAATGTAGCAGAAAAGGAGGCTTCTCAAAATTTATGGTACCAGAGACTCGGCCACATGAGTGAGAAAGGATTATCTACTCTGATGAAGAAGGAGCTTATCAATGTGGACAAGGATGCTGCACTAGATCCTTGCAATCATTTTCTGTTTGGTAAGCAGTATAGAGTCTCATTTAATTCCTCTTCAATGAGAAGATCAGAGTTACTCAGTCTAGTACACTCTAATGTTTGTGGTCCCTTGGAGGTTCAATCACTCGATAATAATTGATACTTTCTAATGTTCATCGATGATGCTTCTCGAAAGGTGTGGGTGTATTTCTTGCGGACAAAGGAACAGATGTTTGATTACTTCAAACTATTCCATGTCATCATAGAATGTGATACAGGAAAGAAGTTGAAGTGTCTTCGATTTGACAATTAAGGTGAATACTATTCCAGGCAGTTCGATGCCTATTGTAGATCATATGGCATTCGACATGAGAAGACGTTCCAACACACCCCTGAACACAATGGTGTAGCTGAAAGAATAAATCAAATAATCATGGAACGTGTTCGGAGCATGTTTAATATGGCTAAGCTGCCAAAGCCATTCTGGAGAGAAGCAATTAGAACTGCCTATTACGTGATCAATCGATCTCCATCAGTATCATTGGATTTTAAAGTTCTGGAGAAACTTTGGTCTGGAAAGGATCCATTATACTATCACTTGAGAGTATTTGGGTGTTTGCCGTACACACATGTATCCAAGGAACTCAGGCAGAAGCTAGATGCAATGACCACTCCATGCATTTTCATTGGCTATGGAGATGAAGAATTTGGATACAGGTTAGGGGATCCAAAGTAGGGATATGGTTTTCGATAAAAGTCAGACAATTGATGACATTGAAAAACTCCCAGTGTCTCAGAAGACAAATGTTGCAAATCAGATTCTAGAAGCAGTAATAGAACCATTCATGAGAATGGTGATGTTGTGCCAGAATATATGCCAGAAGTAGAATACAATGAGGAAAGTGATGGTACTAAGCAGGGAGAGCCGCAGCTCCATCTGGCAGACGTTCCAGGACCATCACAAGGCCAAGATGATGCTCCTCAGATTATTCCAGAAGTTTGTAGATCTGATTAAGGTCGGATTCCATTGAGAAGATATCTAGAATCCGAGTGCATTCTACTCACTGAAGATAGAAAACCAGAGAGTTTCCATGAAGCAGTATCTTATAAGGACAAAGAAAAGTGGTTTCTTGCAATGCAGGATGAAATGGAGTCTCTGCAAAAAAATCAAGATTATGAGATCGTAGAACTTCCACTAGGGAAGAAGGCACTGAAAAAATAAATGGGTGTTCAAGATGAAAAAAGATGGTAGCGAAAAAGTGGTGAAATACAAAGCACGACTTGTAGTCAAAGGATTTCAACAGAAGAAGGGGATCGACTTTGGCGAGATATTCTCACTAGTAGTCAAGATGACTTCAATTAGAGTCATACTTGGAATGATCGCAAGTGTGAACTTAGATCTTGAACAGATGGATGTAAAGACAGCTTTTCTTCACGGAGACTTAGAGGAAGAAATCTGCATGGAGTAGCCGGAAGGTTTTGAGGTTTTAGGAGATAACCTTATATTCAAGCTAAAGAAAAGCTTGTATGGTCTGAAAGAGGTACCTAGGCAGTGGTACAAGAAGTTTGACTCATGTATGGTGAGTCAAGGGTACAAGAAAACTTTAGCATATGAATGTGTCTACATTCAGAAATTTTCTGACGAAAATTTTATTGCTCTTCTACTATATGTAGATGATATTTTGATCGTGGGGAAAGACGCAATGAAGATCAACTAGCTGAAGAAGGAACTCTCTATGTCTTTTGACATGAAAGACATAGGACTAGCTCAACAAATATTGTGAATGCAGATCATCCGAGACAGGAAGAACCAGAGATTATGGCTATATCAGGAAAAGCATATTGAACGAGTGCTTGCACGGTTCAACATGAACAATGCCAAACCAGTTAGCATTCCATTAGCCAACCATTTCAAGTTGAGCAAGAGATCGGGTCCCTCATCCAAGGAACAGATTAGGGAGATGTCGTTTGTACCATATTCTTCAGCAGTCAGAAGTCTAATGTATGCGATAGTGTGTATGAGGCCAGATATTGCTTATGCAGTGGGAAGGATGAGTCGTTTTCTCTCCAACCCCAGAAAAGAGCATTGTGAGGCAGTAAAGTAGATTCTCAAGTACCTTAAGGGTACAATGAAATTATGTCTTTGCTATGGGGCAGTTGATCCAATCTTGGAGGGCTATAGAGATACAGATATGGCCGGAGACCTTTATAGTAGAAAATCTACTTCATGATTCATTTACACTTTTGCAGGGGGAGCTGCTTCATGGCAGTCAAGACTACAGAAGTGTGTTGCTTTATCCACAACCAAAGCAGAATACATTTCTGCCGCGGAAGCTGGAAAAGAAATATTGTGGTTAAAGCATTATCTCAAAGAATTTGGAATCAAGTAAAAGGAATATAAGGTACATTGTGACAGTCAGAGTGCTCTAGATTTGAGCAAGAACTCTGTGTACCATTCTCGTACAAAATATATTGATATTCGATATCATTGGATATGCGATGTAATGGATCGACAACTATTGAAACTAGTGAAGATCTATACGAAGGAAAATCCAGCTGACATGTTGATGAAAGTGGTGACTCGAGAGAAACTAGAGCTATGTAAAGAAATAGCTAGGATGCTTGTTTTGAATATGGATGGAGGGGGAGAATTGAAGAAGTTCAACCAATTTTAAACCATTACTGCACAACCCATTTGAATAACTGTTCGAATGAAGGCTGTGCAAATTTCTTCAAAGTTGGCCACCAACTTTTGGACAACTTTTGACAATTAAATCTGCAAATTTCTCCTATAAAAGGAGTTGCGGAGCTCCTCTAAAAAACACACCAAGAAAACACCAAAAAACACCAAGATAAGAGTGTAGTAAAAGTGTGAGTTTGAGAGTTGTTTTATAATCTATTACTGTGAGTAATAGAAGAAATTTTTCTCTCAAATTCGTGTATACCAACGCTCAATTGTTCTCTTGGGCTAGAACACATTGCCCGACTTCTAATGTTGCATTGAGGTCTGAGTCTAGTATATCTAATATTTGAGAACTTCTATTGTTGAAAATAAAATATAATGTGGAAAGAAGCTTAATACAAAGAAAGTAAGCACATCTCTGTCTTTCTCTCTTTAAAGAAAGTAAGCACATCTGAATTTTCCTTCAATTTCTCTCTTTAAATTGAAAGAGAAAAAGAGAGAGATGTGCTTACTTTCATTGAAGAAAAAAATAAATAAAGCAGTGGAGACTGATAAATGTGAAGGAAAGAACAAGATTAAATTTATTACATCTATTAAAATAATATCAAGATAAGTTATAACCAAAATTAAGTAGTATTACACTATAGATACACTACAGATAGTTATGACACCCCACCACCTCAAACAATCAATATATTGTACACCTTAAAATGGTCTAGCTTTTAATGACTTCATAATCAAAATACTTCCTCTTTTTGGAAGAATTTTCTTGGAGCATCCCGACTTCAAAGTTTCCCTTGATGTTAGTTTCTAAGGATTTAATTGGTAGCATGATTTCAAAATCTTTTGGAATTGAGGCCAAAATCTCTTTGCTAGTTGTTGTTCCGTTACTCTTGATCCCCAATGCTTTTTGGAGCAATGACTTTTGATTTGTCGTCAGCCTTGTTTTTTTTTGTTTTATGTTGCAAGAACATTGGATAATCATACATAGCGACAAACCAAAGATTTAAATATTGGGTAACTTTCGCATGTAGTATAAATTTTTTTAGATCATAGATCTAGATTGCCCGTTTGAACCGACCTAATAATCCAATCCAAAATTTTTCTGAAAAGAGATAAGGACGAAAGCATAAATTTGAAAAGAGATGGGAATAGTTATGGTTACTCAACAATTAAACCATAAAATTTCTTCTCTTTTTTAATGGGTGCTTCATCTCTTTATAAACAATGAGAGGAAAATGAGAGGGAAAGGAAGAAAAATGAAAATTTAATCTTCCTTATTCACTTTAATAAAACCAAAGTGACATTTAGTTTGTGAAAATTTAATTTTTATTTTCTAGTGATTCAAAGAAGATATATGGAGGAATATTTTTGGTTCGTGATCTTAACTCATTGCAACAATAAAGTACATGAATCTCACACTATACCTTATAATTTATAATGTAACTGTTATTTTTTTATACATAAAAGTCACTTGACTATTCTTTTATATTAAAAAATCACTAAACATTAACCATATTAACTAAAAAATCACACAGAGTATTTCACTTTCTATGCTAACTCTTATTTAATCTCTTTTCTTTTCTTTTTTTTTTTTAAAAAATAGTCTGATGAATAAAAATTCAATTAAGAAAACCGAAGTTGATCTAATCTAATCCCAAACCTAAACAGAAACCAAACCTTAATACCATAATTCCTCCAAGCACCTTTATTAGTCATCATAACCATCATCCATACCATAATTAGGATCACTAAAATTGTTATTTAATTTATATAAAACCATAACATACCATTCTAATAGGGGCGTATCTAGGTGCGGATCACCGAGTTCACATGAATTCACGCTTTTCTTCCTATATTATATATATTAGTGTTATATTTTTTTAAAATACATAAAAATAGATATGTGAACCTATACTCGAAATATCTGGTTGAGTGTACCTCTTTAATTGAGGTTAGAAAGTTAGATGAGTTTAATGAAAAGAACCTAAGGATCAAATTGATCAAATTTATATCTTAGATCCACTTTTTTCACAATAGTACATCTATTCTCTCGAAATTTTGATTATGCCTAAGATCTAACCAAAATTTTCAAAGTAACTTCAATGGCCTTCCTTAGAATTTCACAATAGTGTAAGGAAGTAGTTTTATGGTGCGAGCACTTAACAACAGTACTTTTCCTATTTGAGAATGACAACACAATAACGTAAGTGGTTTCTTCTATTTGACATCTTGCCCCTTTTTTCTTGTGTTCCTCTAAATCTTCTTTTTGATAATAAAGTACTTTTATTTCATAATTCTGGTGCCTTTGAAGTATTTCACATTCTCATAATAGAATGCTACTGTAGAATAACTATTATTATTATAGTAGCTTGAGAATGACATCAATAATTTAAGTCACAAGATAAGATTATACAATCATAAAATGTAAATAGTGACTATGAACATAAAGTCATAAGATTTTGCTTATAACATTTTAGTACTTAACATTATTTCATATTACTACTTGTTCGCATAATATGACAAATACAAAGAGGATCTTTTTGAAAATTGTATAAAAAATTAAGCTACAAAAAGATGATATTGATCATGTCATAGTTGTACGAGGGTATTTTTTTAATTAATAAAAGTACATATATATGGACCCCGCTCTATTGTAAACCTTTCTTTTCACTTCCCACTTTTCCACCTTATCTTCTTTCGTTTATCCAACCTATTATATTACATAAATTAAACTAACACAATAAAAAGATTATTTAGTGAGCATATTTATTATTTAGTAATAATATTCAAAATGTAAATTTTTTTATAAAAAGGCAAAAAAGACCATAGTCCATAGAGTGTTTACTATGCATCTTGACCATTCTCTCATCTTAGTCTCACAAATTAAATCTTATGTCTTAAGTTTTAATGAAATCCTCATCGTTTTTCATTAGAAAAAAGTGTTAAAAACACTCGTAAATTTGTCACAAATTATTAGCTTTGTCCTCAAATTATTAACAATCTTAAAAATACTCCTTTACTTAAATAAATGAACTTAAATACACCCCTGATCTTAAAACATGAGTGAGATACACCCCCAAATTCTTGCCAAGTTAAGGAAAGTTTTTAACACTTGTAGTAGATAGGGGGTGTATTTTATTTTAGTTAGTCCAGTAGATGAGTGTTTTTAAGGTCGTCAATAGTTTGGCATGAAACTAATAAGTCATGCCAAGTTTAGGTATGTTTTTAATTACAATCTGAAAATTTTGACTTAACATAAAATTATTTTTCACTCCATTTCAACATGATTGATGCAATTTGCAACTACCACTGCCCCACTAGCTACAACCTCCTTAGCGTAATGTCACGCCCCACCCTAGGGTCATGACCAGTGTCCGATAGGGATACCTAGACACATGCTAACCTTAAATTCCCAATGAAACTGACCTGGAAACCTACCGAAATTTCGGCAGAGTTTCTCTGTTTTATTCACTAACCGCACCTGCAAAGAAAATCCAGCAACAACCCAACACAATATAAATATATATCCATTTATACATATACATAACTGCGGGCCGACAAGGTCTCCGCTGCGGTCCTGCCGCC
>JAOTQJ010191689.1:0-21408 GCA_025642045.1 Solanum sejunctum
CTATCTATCTATCTATCTATCTATCTATCTATCTATCTATCTATCTATCTATCTATCTATCTATCGATCTATCTATCTATCTATCTATCTATCTATCTATCTATCGATCTATCTATCTATCTATCGATCTATCTATCTATCTATCTATGATTGTTCAGTGATAAAGCCTAGCCCACCTAGTTTTCTAGTAAAGCTTTCTATGTATTTATGAAGAGCCATAAAGTTAAGCTTATCAAAGATATAAGCATAATGATAATTACCCTAAAGGATTTCTACCAAAGGTCCCCAAGGTGAAGGGACATCCTCACTTGGTGGTTCCTAAGTTTAATCTACTCTTATTGATTGTTACTTATGATTCTAAGATACGTTTTAAAGATTTTATTTGATAACTTAGTACCAAGAGGAATAGAGATTGGGACTTATTCCATTAGTTGTGGCATGGTCCCTTGAAGCTAAATCTCAATGTCCCTAACTATGTCCTACCATTGGAGCCTTTGTAGGCTAGGCTAGTGGATTTACATAGGCCCAAATGTTATGCAAGATGCAATTGCAAAGTTATTGAGTTTGGATATCTACCTTGGCAAGTAGATTTTTTTTTCTAATAGAAGAGTGCATTGGCCTTTTTCTAGTGAAAGGAGTTCATTGGATTCCATGTAGTAGCTCACATGGTCTTATTGTCTGTTATGGTCTATTCCCACAAGCCTTATGATCTAATGTTATGATTTCAATATATGTACTTTCTTATGCATTGTCTCATATTAATCTTGAGTCACATTCCTTATACATGCTTAAGCTTAAGTTATGTATCCTTTACCATATGCATACTTATATATTATGTTTAATAATGATGGCATTCCAATTTTATCCATGTATAGTATCTCACATACATAGTACATTCAAATATACTAACATATATTTTGTCTGCATAATTTAATCATGTAGGTACAAGCACTCCTCCATCAGCTTGTGACTAGTACTCACCATTTAAGACTAGCTTTATTATTCATTGTGAGCCATTAGTTTTGGACTCCACTTTTTCATTCTATCTTATATCATTTCTTTGATTTTAGACGATGTATTGTAGCCCTTCTGAGGTATTTACTTTCTATATTGCACTGTTTTATACCTCTTTCTATTTGATGGAGATCGATCAATACCGATTCCATCTGCTTATGATATAGTTGGTATGTATATGCACAAACAAGATGGTTGTAGTATTTCCTCCGCTTTTTGATGTTGTTTCATTTTCAAATTGGCCCTTAGTCCCTTTTCCCAGAGTTTTTCCACAAATTATTTTCCTTAAATACCTAGGAATGCTTAAGATGGCTTGGGTGAGGTGACTTTGGGTATCTTATTCGTTATATGATGATCGGCCCCTAGGTTAGGTCATTACAGGTATTGTCTACCTTGCAAAGTAGACTACTCATTTTCTGGTGTAGAGACAATACCAAAATTTCATGTAATAGTCTACATGGTCTTATTATTAGTTATGATCTTATTCTCAAACATATATGTTAGGATTATGAAAGATTTTGATGATGCTTCTGCTCATGGTTTTAAACATGCATTCATCATTCATATTATGTCCTTATTCTAATTACATATTGATATTATGTTATGATGTTCCTTGATGCATGATGCATCTACACACTTAGTATATTCCACGTACTGATGCATAATTCTTTGCCTACATGATCTAACCATGTAGGGATGGATGACGAGATTACTCATCCATTTTGTGGCTAGAGTTGGATTGAGCTTTAGGACTTATTGGTGAGTTTCTATGTTTCAGGAACAAGCCCTTTCATATAGTGTTTTTCCTATGTTGATACTTTATGAATTTTCTTATGATGTATATCTTTAGGGTGAGCTAGTAAGCAATGTTCTAGTCCCTACCCATATCTTATAAATTAGAGGCATAATTTGGACTTAAGATGTTATAATTCCACTAAGGGAAGCTTTTCCTCATATGGTGTTATATCCCACTTTCTTACTCTCTTATGCTTTATCTACTTTACCTTATGTATGCGTATGATATGATCAAGAGGCTTGGATGGTACCTTTAGGTGTCATATTGATCATCTCACTGCTAGGGCCTAGGTTCAAGTCATGATAAACTTGCTATCATAGCACAAAGTTTGAAAGTATCCTAGGGAGTCTAACATGATGCATCTAGTAGAGTCTTATTTATAGGTGTGAAAAGTGCCATATCCATGAGCTATAGACTATGAGACATTTAGGAAATCTTTTCTTTCTTTTGTGATCTATGTCGTGACTTCAAGACTCTCATTCTCTAATGCTTGTCCTTTGATATTTTCACAAAATACCTCTATGACAAAGAAAGGGTGCCTACGCCTAAGCTTCAAGGTGATGTTATTGAGGATGGTGGTGCTATTCCTCCTAGGTTTTTGTGTTGTAAGAATCATGTTGGAGATTACTTGAGAGGTGTAAATGCTATCTTTGGTTGTGGAAGAGTGGGGCACAAGAATGCCCAGTGTTCTAATGCTGCTAACAATGGAAAAAAAGGGCGTCCATAATGTCAAATAGTTCAAAGTGGGCATGCGGAACAAGGTGCCCAAGCTCAAGGATGTGGTAAACGTAGTAACTAATTCTATGCTTTACATACTAGACAAGAGGTTGAGAAGTCTTTGATCATGATGTGTATGCTTTGCTTGACCCGGTGCTAATATGTCTTTTATTACTCTTACCTTGCTATAAAGTTTGATGTGTCTCCATAAGTTTTGTTAGAACTTTATTCGGTTTATACTCTAACTGCTGAGTCAATCCTAGTCAAGAAAGTCTATAAAAAGTGTCCTCTGATGGTCTTGTGCAAAGTCTTTCCATATAATCTTGTTGAACTTGATATGATCGATTTTGATATTATCCTTGGTATAGATTGATTGCATGCATCTTATGCTTCTATTTATTATAGAACCCATAGGGTTATATTCCACATTCCTAATGATTCTATCCTTGAGGAGGAGGGAACCAATTCGGTGTTCAAGGTAAAGTTTATTTTCTTATGTAAATGCTACAAAAATGATTTCCAATGGTTGCATATATCATGTTTCCTAAGTCATGGATGTTGAATCCAAAGTTTTTACTCTTGATTTAGTATTTTCAATATCTTCCTAATGATATGTCTAATATTACTCCCTAAAGGGAAATTGACTTTGGC
Source organism: Solanum sejunctum (assembly GCA_025642045.1). Lineage (NCBI taxonomy): Eukaryota > Viridiplantae > Streptophyta > Magnoliopsida > Solanales > Solanaceae > Solanum > Solanum sejunctum. The sequence goes on from JAOTQJ010191689.1 coordinate 3,179, forward strand.
ATTGATCTTTTACCCGACACCTAATCTATTTCTATATCTTCATATCAAATGGTCGCGATGAAGTTGAAAGAATTGAAGAAACAATTAAAGGACTTACTTGATAAAGGGTTCATAAAGCCTAGTGTATCTCCACATGGTGCTCCTATATTGTTTGTAAGGAAGAAGGAAGATTCATTTCGGATGTTTGTAGATTATCATCATATGAATAAGGTGACTATTAAAAATGAGTATCCACTACCGAGGACTATTAATCTATTTTACTAACTACAAGGTGCAAGTTACTTCTCCAAGATTGATCTTTGGTTTGAATATCACCAATTGAGGGTAAAAAAGGATGATATTTCTAAGATAACATTTAAAACTCGATATGGTTATTTTGAATTCTATGTTATGTCATTTGGACTAACAAATGCCCTTGCTGCTTTCATGGATTTGATGAATAGTATTTTTAAGACATACTTGGACATGTTTGTGATTATATTTATAGATGATATATTGGTCTATTCACAGGATGTACAGGAGCATAAGGATTATTTAAGGATTGTGTTGCAAATTTTGAGGGATAGACAACTTTTTGCCAAGTTTAGCAAGTGTGAGTTTTGGGTAAGGGAGGTGGCTTTTCTTGGCCATATTATTTTAGATGATGGTATTAGAGCTGATTCAAAGAAAAAGGAGGCGGTGAAGAATTGGCCTAGGCCTTTGCCTTCATCCGATATTAGGAGCTTTTTGGATTTGGCCAGATATTATAGAAGTTGTTGAAAGGTTTTCTTCAACTACCTCTCTCTTGACTAAGTTGACCAAAAAAAGGTGAAATTTAAATGGTCTATGGAGCTTGAGAAAAGTTTCCAAATGTTGAAAGATCATCTTAGTTTGGTTTCTATTTTAACATTGCTAGACGGTCTGGATGGTTTTATTGTGTATTGTGATATCTCACATATAGACTTAGGTTATATACTGATGTAACATGGAGAAGTCATTCCCTATGCCTCAAGCCAATTAAAGGTGAATAAAAGGAACTATGCAACTCATGATTTTGAGACATTGACCATTGTATTTGTATTAAAGATTTGGCGACATAATCTCTATGGGGCGCATATTGATATATTCATTGACCACAAGAGTTTGCAATATGTATTTACTGAAATGGATTTAAACCTAAGCAAAGTAGCTGGGTGGAGCTTTTTTAAAAGACTACGACCTGTGTGATGTATCACCCCGGTAAGGCTAATATTGTGGATGATGCATTGAGTAGAGTGTCTATAGGCAGCATTGCACATGTTGAGATGAAAAGAAAGAATTGGTTAAAAAGTGCACCATTTTGGCTTGTTTGGGTGTGAGATTAAATAACTTGAACAATAGTGGTGTATTAGTACAAAGTGGGGCAGAATCATCTTTGGTAGTGGAAGTTAAAGCAAAACAAGACATAGATCACACTTTGGTCGAATTAAAGAACCTAGTGGTTGATAAGAAGGTTGAGGGTTACTCATAATGGGGAAATGGAGTTCTTCAGTACCAAGGGCAGTTGTGTATTCCTAATGTTGATGGACTAAGGAAAAAGATACTTGATGAAGCTCATAATTCTAAATATTCGATTCATCTAGGATCCACCAAAATACATAAGGATTTGAGAGAGGTGTATTAGTGGAATGACATGAAAAAAACATAGCAAGGTATGTGATAAGATGTGCAAATTATCAACAAGTGAGGGTGGAACACCAAAGACTAGGTGGGTTGGCTAAGATATTGAGATACCTATTTGGAAAAGGGAGGAAATGAATATGGACTTCATTACGTATTTTCCCAAAGACGAGCAATTTGGCTCAATATGGGTGATTTTTGATAGAATGACAAAGATAACCCACTTTATTTTTGGTAAAGATTCTTATAGTGCCAAAGATTATGATAAGATTTATATTCAATAATGGATAATATTGCATGGGTACCATTGTCTATTATATCGGATCGAGATGCTTAATTTACTTCTCAATTTTGGAGGCCTTTCCAAAAATGCCTCGGTACAAAAATAAAGCTAAGTATCGTATTTCATCCTCAAATGGATGGACAAGTCAAAAGGACAATTTTCAAATATTGGAAGATATGTTGAGGGCATGCGTGCTTGATTTCGAAGTTGGTTGGGATGATCATTTACCTCTTATTTGAATTTGATTATAACAATAGATTTCACTCAAATATTAAGATAACACTATTTGAAACATTGTATTGTAATGATGTACATCACTAGTGTGATAGTCTAAAGTTGGGAGATGTCCTTGATTGGACCTGATTTGTACTTGATGATATCAAGAATGTGAAGGTCATAATAGAAAAGTTGAAGGTTGCCTAAAGTTATCAAAAGTTATATGTCGATGTTAGGAGAAGAGATCTTAAGTTTAGTGAAGGTGATTGAGTGTATTTGAAGGTTTTTCTATGAAAGGTGTGATGCATTTTGGCAAGAAAGGTAAATTGAGTCCTAGATACATATGACCATATGAGATTGTAAAGAGAATTAGGGAGGTGGCTTATGAGCTAGATTTGCCTATGGAATTAGCTATGGATCTTCTTGTGTTTCATATATCAATGCTAAGAAAATATGGAATTAGCTATGGTTCTTCTTGTGTTTCATGTGTCAATGTTAAAAAAATATATGGGTGATCCTAATTCTATTATTCCATTGAAGGATGTTATTATTGAGGAGGATTTGACTTGTGATGAAGTATCGACTAAGATTTTGGACCAGCAAGTGAAGAGATTGAGAAATAAGGAAGTTGCATCCGTCAAAGTGTTATGGTGAAACCAACAAGTTGAGAGTGCTACTTGGAAAGCAAGGCGAACATGATGAAAGAATATCCTGACCACTTCCCTCTCATTCAAGCCTAAGTTACCTAATTTTACCTATTCTTCCAAAATTCTCACAAATAGGTGTTTCCTTATCATATTGCATGCATGCATGATGATGACATTATTTTTGAATGATATTTGATGCATAAGATTGATAGTTTTATGAAAATGATGTTTATGTCATATTTTTAAATTTATGATAAGTTGATAGTTATGTTTCTATCGTACTCAGGCTTGCTTTTGTCTCATTCGAGGATGAATGATCCCAAGGGGGATATATTGTAACACCGTACAAGTTGAATGGCCTGAAAATAAAAAGTTACAAAATTTTAAGACCGACAGGTTGTATGAGGTGATCTACGAATCGTGGATGGGACCACGGGTTGTAGCAAGGTCTCGTGGATGTGCGCCTAGAAAGTTAAAAAATTTTAAAGTTATAATCATTATGTGAGCAATAGGATGGGCCATTAATGGAACTACAAACTATGGACTAGATCATGAAAGGGCCCTAAGGAATGACAATTTTCTAACTCTAAAGGTCCATCTATGAAGGGTTATTATGGTCCATAACAGGGACTATGGATCATAGAAAAGGTTTGTTGGTTTCAAAATGCAATTTTCAATAGTTGAATTTTGTGACATGTATTTTGAGACGGCCAACCATGACTTGTGGATGATTTTTTTATGGCCCGTGAAAGGGGCCTCATAAATGGCTCTGATAGTTTTTAAATGAAGGATGTTTTGGTCATTTTCAATTCGTTTAACTTCTAAACTACGTTATTTTGACCCTTCTAACTAACTTAATCAACTCAAACCCTATGAAACATATTCCTAGTTCATTCAAACTCATTCATTCTCAATACCTCTCCAAAATTTGCAAAAATTCTCTCCCTAAGGATTCTCTCTATTGAAGCTAGGGTTTGAAGGTTTGACTAAGAAGATTTTCAGAGTTTCTTCTTCAAGCTTAATGATTCTCACTTGGGGTATGTAGGACTTTATTCATGGACTAGATGCATACATGAAGCCTAACTCAATTCATCTTTTTTCTCAAAGTTCTAAGCATAGATTTCTATGGGATTTTATGGATTAATTCCAAATAGTTAGATTATAATTCCTACATGATCACTATACCTATTTATGCATGAATTATGAAGGATTACATGATTTCTATTATTTTCAAGTGATTGAAAGCGATTTCAAGTATATGATGATTAGGGTTTATTGAATTGATGTGGGTTCCTTTACTAATGATTAAAATTGATTTCAATTGCATTATATGTATAAATTTAACTCAACTATTCATAACCCACACATTGCCCTAATTTCCTATGATAAAGCTATGATTTTCATGAGTATGATTCCAAGTATAAAAAATATATTTTTAATAATGATGATATTGTTATAATGATGATGATAATAAAATGATGAGGGTGACTTTATACCCTAATGATGATGTTAAGATGAGGAATACACCCACACTCTATGAAAGTTAGGTAGATGGACTATTCCTATGATATGAGATATTTTTCATGAAGTTATGATACCTATTTTACAAGCTGTGAAAGTATGATTTTGATACATATGCACTATGTTTAAAGCTATGTATATGCATGATTATGTATTTCATAGCATATAACTTAGCACCGCATGAACTTCTTTGAGAGGGACTATCTCCAAGAGTCCTTATATAAATCCCCAAGTCTCATAACAATCTGCCACTATAGTTTGATGATTATAAGCCTATGTGGGATTATATTAGTGGAACCACATATGTAAATCATACACTGAAATAGGAAGGATCCCGAGTTCATGTTAAGGAACCCACTAAAATGACAAAGATCCTTATAAGGTGAAGTATAGTTTATCTTGGCAAAGTAGGCTACTCTTTCTCCGGTGTAGATTCAATATCGAGATTTTATGTAATAGTCCACATGGTATTATTGTTGTTTATGATTTTATTCCCACACATGTACCTTAGGATTATGAAAGTTTTTGATGATGCTTCTACTCATGGTTCTAAACAAGCATTGATCATTCATATTATGTCTTTATTTTACTGATTATGATTATACATATTGATATAATGTTATGATGTTCTTTGATACATGACATACCTATATACTTAATATATTCCATGTACTAACATATACTTCTTTGCCTGCATAATCTAACAATGTAGGGATGGACGACGAGATTACTCCTCTATTTCGTGGCTAAAGTTAATTGAGCTTTCGAGGACTTATTAGTGAATTCTCATGTTTCGGGAACAAACCCTTTCATAAGATGTTTTTCCTATGTTGATACTTTATGACTTTTATTTTGATTTACATCTTGAAGGTGATTAGTAAGCTACGTTCTGGTGAGGTAGAGGCATGATTTGGACTTATGATTTTACAATTCCCATAAGAGAAGTTTTGACTCATATGATATTATTTTCCTCTTGCGTACTTTCTTGTGTTTTGCTTATTTTACCTTATGTACTCTTATGATATGATCAAGAGTCTTGGATGGACATCTTTGATGTCATGGCTAGGCTCTAGCTTTGGGTTGTGATACATGACCCAAGCCTAGGGCCTAGCCATAACATAGGGAATGAGGAACCCCGAGGTACCTCACCCAAGCCATCTTTGCATACATCAAACATTCATAGGTAATTTAAACAACATAGTATGGAATTTAAACTGTGGAATGGGAGTAAGGAAAACATTCAAGTTAGGATAAGGTAACATCTCAAAGTTTCATTGTCTAAGCACACCAATCTACATAAGACTTAATGAGGACCAAAAAATAGTCATGGTTCCCCTTAAATACAAAATACATGAAAATGAGATAGAAAGTAAAAGTCTCCAACAAGCAAAGTTAAATACATGGGAGTCTCAAACATGTATCATGAAGAGAAAGATGATGAAGTCCCCAAACTAAGGGCTGACCAAATCACTAATCTCGGTCGTTGAAAGCTAGCCATATATTGGTGGAGGAGGTGGAACAGCAATTCCTATATGGTGATATCATCTAGGCAAAATATGCGTTAGTATATTGGAATGTACTAAGTATGTGAGATGCAATGCTAACATGAAATTGTAATGCTATCATGCATGAAGCTGTAGTGCCATCATTTATAAAATTTAGAAGTCTCCATGCATAAAATTATAAATTTATTGTTCAAAACATGCAAGACATGGTCAATGGGTAATACTCAATATGTAGTAAAAATCAAGTGTTATAGAAAACACATGTGATGAAATAAATACATCAACTCATAAACTTTGTGGGAGTGGATTGTAACTGACATATAAGTCCATGTGAGCTATTACATAAAATCCAACATAACTCTCTATATTGGCATGGGAAGACCACTTGTCAGGTCTCCGTCAATTTAAGCATGCATATTTCTTTAAGATATATGACTTACATGGATCCACTAGCCTAGACTACATAGGCTTCTATTGTAGAACATAGTTAATGGGGCAAGGGTTGCTACTAGCGTTCCCTTATCGAACCCATCTCAATGCCTCATTCAGTGATAAGTCAATCCCACATAATACTTTTAGTCATAACCATAGTTATGTAATGTAAATTAGAATCATATAACTAGATAACCTAGAAACCGCCCAAGTGAGAATTAACTTTTCACATTAAGGGTCCATCATAAACATCTTTTCAGGGTAACTATGCTTACATCATTGACAACATTCATAACGTGAAATCTACCTGTATGGCCTTGTTATTAACATCATACAATTCATCATGTTCTTAGTGGGCATAGGAAATAACTTGAAATCGCATGGTTTAATGCAATAATGCATGCACATGATAAAATATACAACTTCAAAACTAGGATTACGGAGCCCACACATCATTGACAAAACCTTAAGTAGGGAAGTCATAGCCAACAACTTAGACATTATAAAATCTCATTGTATAGTATCACATTACATCATTAAGATTAAAATACATATAAAAACATCACAAAAACACCATTAAAATCATGTTTTCAAGAGCTTAAAAAAACAGATAAAAGAATTTAATGAGGAACTTTGTGGGTGGAATATACCCACAAATCAAACTCACATATCTAAAAGTAACCTTAAAGAAAGGCTTAAATAAGTTTAAGAAAGAAGCTTCTTGAATGGAAAACCTAATCTTGCTTTGTCTTGCCTTGAGAGTATCTTTTCCTTACAAAATTTGGAAGGGTTTGATAATGGAGTGAATGGGAAGGTTTGGAAGGGTGTAGGGTTGATGTGGGGGACAAAAGAGTCCCAAAATTACATAGTTTCGAGTCTAGGGTACGGGGATTGAACAAAAATTCCCTTAATTAAAACTAAAAGAACATGATCCATAACCCCGATTACGGTCTGTAGACCAAACCACAAACCATGTTTTGGTTTTGTTCTGCTCTCCTTTTCATCCTTGAAGTCCCATATATGACTTATAATTTGAACTTTGGGTCGTAGAAACTTATTGTAGTTTCCTCCCGTACTTAGTAAATTTTCAATCTACAAGACCCTAACCATGAGACCAAACTACGGTTGTGTAAAACAGACTAGGACCCATCTTGTTGTTTGTAGTTTCAACTTCAAAAACCTATTTTTTCAGTAACTCAAGCATCAATCCATGTCACCTTTCTACAGTCTAAAGTTCCTTTTATAGACCTTAAACTACCCCTATAAATTCCTTTGACACTTGGCCAAATCTTCAATCTCGCACCCCCAATCTACGAACCCGGTCTACGACTCATGGAATGGACCACAGGCCATAGATTAAGCTCGTAAATTACCTCTATAAGTTTTTAAATTCCAGTTTTTGTACATTTCTAACCCTCCAACTTACGGGTCCTTACATAGATACTACATCTTGAAGATTTGGTAAGTATACATGCTTCAAGGACAAGTCTTTATATCATGCTTTTATGTCATTATGATTGAGACTCTCGTATTTTCTTTCTTTTGTTGAGGATATGCTAGTGACATGTTCTAGACCTCGCCAAGATTTAAGCAAGCACAGGCATCATTGGACATAGTTATGTATTTTTTTTTATTGGAAAAGTTCTTGACATTATTTCTAGCTTTGCCAATTGAGACTTATGTTTCCACTTGCGTTGCTTATTATTATGCTCTACTATCTTATGTATGCTTATATTATGCTCTACTATCTTATGTATGCTTATATTATGCTCAGAGGGTTGGATGCAGCACCTTTGGGTTCTTCATTCGCAGTGTTACGACTAGACCCTAGGCTTGAGTCATGACAAGGGCATGATTCAAACCCTGCTTTATATCCTAAAGTGATTTTTAAAAGTAATTTTACACTTTATGAAAAGTTGAAGATTATACATACTGGAACAAGAAAGATAACTTTTCAAGGAGATCACAATGGCATGTCCCTGCCGGCCAACCTTCGATATTCACCAAAAACAAGTAACTTGGAAAGGAAAAGAAGCAACGACTTCAAATCAGTTACAAGCTATAAGGGAGGGAAAAAGTTGGCAAACTTAATCCCACAAGGGGCAAGCAGATGTAGGATTTGTTGTGTGTTTACTGTCTTTTGTGCTATGTAAGGAGATAATGAAATAATGACTCCAAAAATTAATATTTTGCTGATTTTTATACTCTTATTAATTATTAGACAAGTAAACATTATGAGTACTAGTAACTTTTTGGTTCAACTCATTACTTGTCTAATGTTAGGATTGTTTACGTTTGTCCGTTGTTTATCTGGTTAAATTGTGTTTAATGTTAATATGGATAACTTTTCAATAGTTTACTTTCAGTATTCTTATATTTTAAGATTAGATATTGTTTAAACCTTTGTTCTTTTCTAATTTGGAGTTGTAATATCTGGTGGCTCATAATAAGTTTTTTAATTAAGATTTCTTTGAATATTCAAATTTTTAGATTGCTTCTATGTTAATCAAAGTTTGTTTTTTCTCCACTTGAAATATATAATGTCCATATTCTCATTTTTAAAGTTCAATTTTTTTGAATCTTCCCTGAATCTTAAATACGTATTAATAAGATTCATTCACTATTGTATCAAAGAAAATGTACATAGTGATATAATTTTTCACTATCATCTCAGTTACCACTATGTCCATTTTATCCAGTAGAAAATTAACTCATATTGTTCATTGTCATATTTCTTAATGAAAATTTTGCAGATGTATGTCTTTTGTCTTTCCCTTGTTAAAATTTTCAAACAGAGGACATTTCATATTGAAATGTCCTCGTTCGTACCTGATTATTATCGTTATTTTCTTTGAAATGATTGTGTAAATGAATTTTGAGTCGCAGTGGACGATCTTGATAATGATAATCATGTATGTTAGTATTGTATCTGTATTGTGATCACTTGTTTGTTATGCTTTTAAAGTTGGCTCTCTGCATTGTTAATCAAGTTAGTTCCTATTTTCTTTGCAATCAATAACCACAAATTTTAGGCGCTAATTTTTTATTTTCATATGATCATATTTATATATTGTGAATCTCTACACTCCTTATGAGTCGAGATTGATCATATTCACATTTTCACTATGTTTCAATTGTTGAAAAATAATACACAGCGGAATCATTCTCGAATCTTATAGCTTACATGAATAATAGATAACAATCACAAATATGTATCATACACAAAGTATATAGAAAATTAATTCAAAGAATACCTCTTGAAAAGCATGTGCAGATGTCTTGAAGCAAACCAGACTCAAGATCCACAGTCTCCTATAGTGATCCCAAATCAACCCAAGTATTGTATAGAATACTAATTCTTTTCTCTCTTCTGTTTTAGTGGATTCTCTTGGTTTGGAGGATCCCTATTTATAGAGGACCTTTCCAAATCAAAATGTAAGAAAGAAACCCTTTTTCTTGAAATACAAGAAATCTTCTTCGGTTAGAAATACAATTTCGAGTTTCAGTTAAATATGGGCACTATAGGGACCAAAAAATTTATTACTGAGGCTTTCTGTTACGGAAATAATTCCTTTTTAATATGAATTATTCTTACCGTAGAATATTACAAATTATTTCACTATAAAAATTCGTAATTGCACTCCTCTATTTATGTTTCAAAATTTTTCATTAAACACTTATGTAATTCCCTATGTTAAGACTATAGATACTAATCAATAAATTAAATTACTGAAAAAATTAATTTAATGATTAATTTTTTTAAAACAATAATTAATTTATTTCATGTGTCAGATTTATAAATCTACCAGCTGGGTTTGCACATGAAAACTTATAAGCTTCTCACTAAAGGTGTATCCTCAATCTCTATATTGAGACATAGATTCTATCAACTAACTAATTATTTCACCAATATGTATTATTATCATCCAACTTATCAGACATATTGACCAATCTCAGAATCTCACCTTTTAATAAATGAAAATGCTAAGTAATATATACAGCTCATAATCATTATATCAGGATTAAGAATATAAGTACATTTAATAGTTTAGAGAACATATTTTATCAGTCAGTCCAAAACATCTATCTCTACTTGGTCCCGTTCAATACATACAAAATGTACTAGCACGAGAAGTTTGAACTGTACCATTCTCATAATCAAGATAAATTATACATAATTTTGTGTTATAATTTTCCCGATGTCCATCTAGATTGTGAACTATAATTTTTAATTTATAAGAACAGATGATTTGATCTTCTGTATATAAGCTCAAACTCTATACACCAAATCATCTACTATATAAGTTGAGGACACATATATGACAAAGTGATCTATTTAATGTAACACTTTATTGAATTGAATAAATAAATAAACAATTGTTCAATAAATAATACTATATCTAAATATATGGTTAATAGTATATCCTAACAATCTCTCACTTAGACTTATAATCATGCACCCACAACTCTAACACCCATTCTTTCAACATGTCTATCAAAAGACTTTTGTGGTAAAGCTTTTGTGAGAGGATCTGCCAAGTTATTTTCTGATGCAATCTCTGCAACCACCACATCTCCTGTTTGGACTATGTCTTGAATCTAATGATATTTACGCTCAATGTGATTTGCTTTCTTATGACTTTGTGGTTCTTTTGAATTTACAACCGCACCACTATTATCACAAAATATTGTGAGTGGAACTTGCATAACAGGAACTACGCCCAAGACTTTTAGAAAGTTTCTGAGCCATATTACCTCCTTAGCTGCCTCAGAGGCTGCTACATATTCAGCTTACATCGTGGAATCAACAACATAGGTTTACGTAATGCTCCTCCAAATAACAGCTCCATCTCCCAAAGTAAACACATTTTCTGAGCTCGACTTTCTAGAGTCTTTATCATATTGAAAATTTGAGTCTGTGTACCCTATGGGCATAACTCATTCGAATGATAGACCAACATACAATCCCTAGTCCTTTTCAAGTACTTGATTATATGCTTAACTGCTGTCCAGTGTTCTCATCTAAGATCAGATTGAAATATTCTAACCATGCTTACAACAAAGCAGATGTCAGGTCTAGTGCACAACATCGCATATATGAGGCTTTCTACAACTAATGCATAAAGAACTGCATTTATGCTTTCTATTTCCTCATCTGTCTTAGGACACTGATCCTTAGATAAAGAAATTCCATGTCTGAAATAGAGAAATCCTTTCTTGGACTCATGCATGTTGAACCTAGTGAGAATTGTATCAATATAAAGAGATTGAGATAAGCCTAACATCATTTTCTTGCGATCACACAGGACCTTGATTATAAGGATGTGAGCAGTTTCTACCAAATCTTTCATATCAAATTAGTGGACGATCATTCCTTAACTGAATTCATCATGTTCACATTGTTACTATGAGCAAGATGTCATCTACATATAGTACCAAGAATACCACTTTATTCCCATTCCACTTTTTATACACACAGGACTCGTCAAGACATTGCTCAAATGCGAAAGTATTGATTGCATTGTCAAAACAAGTGTTGCATGCTCTAGAAACATGCTTTAATCCATAAATGGACCTTTTAAGCTTGCATAACATGTGTTCTTTTCCTTTTTCCATGAAATCATCTGGTTGTCGCATAAAAATGCTCTCATTAAGACTTTCATTAAGAAAAGTTATCTTGACGTCCATCTGCCAAATCTCATAATCATGATGAGTAGCAATGGATAAGAAAATTCTAATAGACTTAGCATGACTACTGGCAAAAAGGTTTCCTCATAATCAATCCCTTCTTTCTGAGTAAACCCTTTTACAACAAGTCTAGCTTTGTAATTTTGTACTTTTCCTTCTCCTCCTCTCTTCTTCTTATAGATCCACTTGCATCCAATAGGTTTGACTCCATCTACAGGTGGTTCTACAAGGTCCCAGACTTTATTGGAATACATGGACTCCATTTCTGATTTTATAGCAATAATTCATTTTTTATTTTGCATCTTTATCTTGTAGTGCTTCATCTTAATTCAAGGGTTTGATATTCAACTCTTCAGGGATTCTGTCAAAAGACTCTCCCAAGGATGCATATGGAAGTGATTTTCTTATCACTCTCCAACTACAACTAGCCACTACATGTGTAGGGGTAGATGCAAAGAGAGCTGCATTATTATGATCTTATGGTGAACCACATCATTTATAGGATCTTGAGTCTCTATGTTATCCTCATCACCTTGCAGTGTGGAGATATCAATAACCTCTTCCTCTAATGCATTTTGCTTGGTGCTACTCCCACTATCCTGATGTAATAGATTTTCAGGAATTTGTACTTGTGGAATTATATGTTTATTAACATCACTTCCAGTACTGAAATGTAATGGTATGTTAAATCTAACATTTGGGGTTTGAATTTGACTTCTATTATATTCAGTAGATTGATTTGTTATCTCTTTGCTTAAATCCTATAAAACTAGTTTACTTCTAGAAACATGGTTTGTTAAAAAATTCCTTTCAAGAAACTTAGCATTGGTACTTACAATAATGTTCTTTTTTTAGGATTATAAAATAGACCACCTTTTGTTCCTACAAGTTAACCAATAAAAATACATACTTCTGTTCTAGGTTCTAATATTTCTGTCTTACCTTTTGGCATATGTGCTGGACATCCCCAAATCTGAATGTGTTTCAAACTAGGTTTGCGCCCAGTTCATAGTTCAATGGGTGTCAAAGGTACAAACTTAGAAGGAAATAAGTTTAGAGTATAATTTGTAATTTCTAATGCATATCCCTAAAACGAATAAGGCAAATCAGAGTAACTCAACATAGATCTAACCATTTCTAAAAGAGTTCTATTTCTTCTTTCTGCTACATTATTTTGTTGTGGCATTCTGGATGCAAACATTTGAGATGTAATTCCTTGTTCTAATAAGTAACTAATAAACTCATGGGAGAGGTATTCGCCACCACAATCAGATTGCAGTAACTTGATATACTTTCCATATCGCTTCTCCATTTTTGCCTTAAATTCTTTGAATTTCTCATAGCATTCAGACTTACAGCGTAACATATAAATATATCCATATTTTGAGTAGTCATCAATGAAAGTTATGAAATACTCATATCCAACTCTCACTTATATGCTCATTGGGCCACACAAATCAGAATGAGTTAACTCTAGTTTATCATTGGCTCTATTTCTTTTGAGAGGAAAGATCTCTTAGTCATTTTTTATTCTAAATAAGATTCGCATGTTGGTAGTACCTCCACTTTTAATGAACCTAAAGGTTAATCTCAAACCAACCTTGAAATCCTATTTAGATTTGTATGACAGAGACGCAAGTGCCATAAATAAGTCTTATTAAATTCAGAAGAACACTTTCTTTTACTTGAAATGTTGACATTATTCAGTTCTTTAACTTGTTGTAGTTCTGGAGACACATTAATAATATAAAGATCATTAATTAATAAATTTGTAGAGATAAAATATTTATTACAACTAATAACACAATCATTATCAGAAAAATTAACATCATAACCGTCTCTCAAAGTTTTAGAAACTGAAATCAAATTTCTTCTAACAACAAGTGCATATAATGCGTCTTTTAAAATTAAAACACTACCATTATCAAATGAAATGCTAAAATTTTCTAATGCTAAAGCTGGAACCGTTGAGCTATCTGCTTAAGAAATATTAACTTCACCTCTAATCTGCTTGCGCATTTCTTGAAATCCCTACAAAGTAGTGTAGATGTGATCAGTGGCTACTGAATCTACATACAATGAATTGGTAGAAACAATCGTCTAAACATGTTTCAATAACAAGAGAAAGTGAGTTACTTGAGTTCTTCTTCTTGGCTAATAGAACTGGATATTGCGTTTTCCAATGATCTAGCATCTTGCAATGAAAACACTTGCCCTTAGGCTTTTTTACTCTTCCAGTTGGAGGTGCAACTGCCTTAACTTTTTGAGCCTTTTGCTTCTTCTGTCCACTTTTCAATTTAGAAGTAGAACCTTTCTCAACATGTAGTGCCATAGATGGTACCTATTTTCTGACAGTCATCTCTGCCGCCTGCAACTTATTCGACAATTGTGCCAAAGATAAACTCATCTTATTCATATTATAGTTCAGGCAAAATTGTTGAAAACTGTCTAGATAAGATTGCAATATCATCTCATCTTGAGATTCGTTATCAATTTCAGCCCCTAGGACTTCTAGTTCATTCAAAAGACTTATCATATTTAAAACATGGTCTTTAATAGGAGTACCTTCATCCATGTTAGTGTTCATGAGGGCTCTCATGGCATTCTGCTTCGTTAAATGATTCTGGTCCCCAAACATTTGTTTGAGATTCTCCAGAATATCAAAATCATAGGCCATGACTTGATTCTAATGTTGCAGTATATTTGACATTAAATCCAGAATGTAATATCGTGCCATCTCATTAGACTTTTGCCATTTTTGATAGGCAAACTTTTCCTCATCACTAGACTGTTCATCAGGTTTTAATAGACACTCTTCATGAAGTACAAACTTGTACTCTTCAGTAGTTAATACAATGTCAAGATTTCCTCTCCAGTCAACATAATTAGGACCCTCAAGTTTATTTTGACTCAAAATAGTGATAATGGAGTTAAAAGGAGACATGTTGAATCTGAGATTGAAACAATTACTACAGATCAATATACAGTCATATAGACATTGAATAATTAAATTCAAACACATCATATGTGTGTGTATATATATATATACACACACACACACACACATGCATCTTGAATAGCCGATCGTTGGGATTGGAGAACCACTCATAAAATACTAATTACAATGACTGAGTATTCACTCCATAAATTTATGTAGACCTAACTCAGTTGGAGAGTTTACTATTAGTTTAAGTCAAGTGAAAATCCCCAGATACATTGATCTAATGATATATTACTCAGCTTGGGAGAGTAAACATAGATTATCAAACTAGCAATTAAATAGGTAATGACTTGTATTAAATTCATCCATTAGGGAGGAAGGTCTAAGCCAACACATAAATTTAATACTTCATTATCACTTAATTTTTGATAATTATAGAGAAGAAAGTGAAATCACAAGTCCTAGTTACATTGATCCAATCATAACAAATTATCAAACTAGCGATTAAATACGTAATGACTTGCATTAAATTCTTTCGTTAGGGAGGAAGGTCTAAGCTAGCATATAAACTTAATACTTCATTACTATTTAATCTCTTGTAATTATATCATTAATCCTAGTTACATTGATTCAATCTTATATTACTCAATTTAAGAGAGTTAATATAGATTATCAAATTTTCCATAAATCTTGGATGGAGCCAAAGATTCACTATTTTTTGGCTTTGGGGTATGATGGAATAAAACAAAATGACTCTTTAAACTGTCTGCACTTCTTTCAATTGTGAAGTAGCAGTTAGTCAATGCAACTTTCGACGCTCATCATGGGTCATCGGAAACAGTCGCGCTATGTTTTTAAATATAGGGGTTAGGCTGCGTACACTAGATCCCCTCTTACCCCGCAATGGGCGGGAGCCTTTAAGGCATTGGGGTAATGTTGTTGTTGTAATATAGATTATCAAACTAGCAATTAAATACGTAATGACTTGTATTAAATTCATCCGTTAGGGAGGAAGGTCTAAGCTAGCACATAAATTTAATACTTCATTACTATTTAATCTTTGGTGATTATAGAAGGAATCCTCTCTCTCTTATTATTAGTCATAATCTTAAACAAAAAATTTTCAACAATGATAATAATAATAAATACTTTGTATCATGTTATGCGCCAAACCACATATATACTAGCAGTTACATACATATATGAAACATTTAGTTTACAATAATTTTGCCTTTCTCTTGAATTTTAGCATTTAAACAAAAGTTCAAGAATTTAGCATCTTTTATTTCATAGAACTCAAAATTATTTGCATCAAAAATTAATATGAAAATTCACCAACATGAATTATTAATATATGGAACTAGTGGCAGACATTATTGGAATCCGCCACCATTAAAACTTGTGAACAAGAAACTATAACAAATCTTTACCACTTTTAAATTAAAAAAATACTCATTACAGAAGTTCACAATCTTTATCTTTTCTTGTGGCATTGTGCAACAACTAATGCTCTTTTCTCCGTTTTTTTATTTTTTATAATTATAAAAGGTAATAACCACAACAAAACTTTTATGTGTCCAGCGACTCTTTAAAAATTTTCATGTGCCAAATTCATAAATTAAATTAAATTACTAATCAATAAATTAAATTAATATTTAATAACTCCATTAAACACTTGCGTAATTCCCCATGTTAAGACTATAGATACTAATCAATAAATTAAATTACTGATGAATTTAATTTAATAATTAATTTCCTTTAGAGCAATACTTGACGTATTTCATGTGCCAAATTCATAAATCTACCAGTTGAGTTTGCACATGGAAACTTATAATCTTCTCATTAAAGGTATATCCTCAATGTCTATATTGAGATATGAATTCCATCAACAAACTAATTATTTCACCAATATATATTATTATCATCCAACTTACAAGGCATATTGACTCATCTTAGAATCTCACCTTTTAATAAATTAAAATGATAAGTAATATACACAACTCATAATCATTCTATCAGGATTAAGAAAATAAGTACATTTAATAGTTTAGAGAACATGTTTTTATCAGTCAGTCCAAAGCAACTATCTCTACTTGGTCCCATTCAATAAATATAAAATGTACTAGCACGAGAAGTTTGAACTACACCAGTTTCATAATCAAGATAAATTACATATAATCTCATGCTACAATCTTCCCGATGGTTTGTTCAAATTTTCATCTAGATTGTGAACTATAATTTTTAAGTTATAAAGGTCGATAATTTGATCTTCTATGTATAAACTCAAACTTTATACACCAAATCATCTACTATATAAGTTGAGGACACATATATGACAAATTAATCTGTTTAATGTAACACTTTATTGAATTAAATAAATAAATAATACTATATCTAAATGCATGGTTAATAATATATCCTAACATCAATAGCTATCAATGAACCTGTGTCATCTCCACGTAGAGTTTTTATCGAAATCTTGATCTAGAGAAGAAATTAGTTATCCAGAATTGTAATTCTTTCTTCTTCTTTTTTTTTCTTCTGAAAATTACTAGGAGAAATGGAGAAAGAAGATGGATTGAATGAGGAGGAATGAGAAAAAGAGTCACGGAAGGGAACAAGAAGGTATGAATAAATCGTGTAGAATGTTTTCTAACACAGTTGGTTCGTTTCTAGGCATTGAATATTTAGAATAGATGTGTTTGATCTTAAAATGGATAAAAAGAATCCATATCACCACTCTCATGTTATTTGGCTGTTATATAAGGATAATTTTAAACCTTAAGAAAACATTGAGGATATTTTTGAACCAATAGATGAAAGTAGGACATTTTTGAACCATTGATACGTTAAGGGTATTGTTAAACTTTTTCCCATTTAAAAATCACCCCAACTTTTATATTTTATAAAAGGCACTCATCATTTATTTATTTCAAATAATATTTATCTACTTTTTTTTATAAAAAAAATTGAATTATGATTTGAGTGACAAGATTGAGAAAAAAGAACAATTTGCTTTTAATGGATTATAATTCCAACTAAATCAGTGACAAAATTGAGTATGTGATTAATATACTGATCTTATCCATTTTGTTATTTTGTTATTATTTATTGTTATCAATTATGTTATAAGGTTATTTTTTAATGGCACATGTTCATTATAGAATGATAATACCAACTTATGGTACTTTTAGTAATTTTTAAAATTTATGCTTGTAAATTATATTTTTGAAATACTCAAATATTTTTAAAATTTATGCTTCTTCTTCTTCGTATTCTTCATCTTCTTCTTCTTCTTCTTCTTCTTCTTATTCTTCTTCTTCTTCTTCTTCTTCTTCTTCTTCTTCTTCTTCTTCTTC
>JAOTQJ010191698.1:0-21408 GCA_025642045.1 Solanum sejunctum
ACCCACAATAACTAGTGGTCCATAAATGATCAAATTCTTTATTTTTGGCATCAGCTAAATTCGACTATTTTTATATGGTGACCTAATTTAAAATTATTTATTCTTAATAGACCCAAGTTAAATTATTTATCTGTAATGATCTTATGATCCAAATTATTTACCTTTTTACCCACTTATCTTTTTTTATTTCGCGCCTGACGTTATGTTGGTGTCAGCATAAATACTATGAAATATATTCCGACGGTATATATATATATCATATCGGTATCATATAGAATAATCTCAATCCTCTGTGATACTTTGGCGGTATATATATACTCAAATAGTATCATATAGTATTGTGTTTCTTTTAAGAAACAAATAAAAAAATTATTAAACTCTAAATTAGTAAAAAATATATTCGTTATGATACTTCCCCATATATTTATACTATATCGGTATCGTATAGGACAAAAAAATTATTGAAGTTACAAAATTATTTATTAAACTCTAAATTAGTAGAAAATATATTCTTCTGATACTCCACCGGTATATTGATAACCTATCGGTATCATATAATTTTGAGCTCTTTTTTTAATAAATAAAATAATTAAGAGAAAATTATTAACATTACAAACTTATTTATTAAATTCTAAATTAGTAGAAAATATATATATTCTTTGTGATACTCTATTGATATCATATAGGACTGGGCTTAATCTTCTGTGATACGCTATTGGTATATGTATACCCTGTTGGTATATCATACAAGGTGGTGCTGACATCAGCATGGCGTCAGCATATAAATTTTAATATTAGGGAGGATAATTTTAATAGTATGAGGGTATAAAATGTAAAGAGGTATATGGATGTAAATAATTTCTTTAAAGGGGCATAATGTCATGACCCACCTCTATTCCTGAACAGGGGAGAAGAATCTAGAGCCTCCACGTGGTTTACGGGAGACTCTAGAACCATGTAGATAATTCTTGTAGTATGTAGTCCTCTTTCGACTTGTATAGAATCATGTAGAGAATTCTCGAGAGAGGACAAAAGTGTAATTTTAGAGGGAATTGTCATGTAAATATTATTTGCACTTTGAACCATTAGGAGTAGTATCATCCAGAAATCAAAGTTGTAAAAGCATTCTCTCTTGAGCAATATATGTCTTCTTTCTTATAAAAGCTCTCTTGTCTTCTCTTATCTAGTGTTCCCTTAACGATCTTAATGAAGAGCCTTACTAGTATTTACAAGATCATGAAAGAGTCGTGAGCAAATCGACTAATGCCGCACGGAGGTCTTAATCGGAAAGTTCTAAGTCCATGACAATGTGGTATCAAAGCAAGTCTACTAAGGGAAATCATAGCAAGCGGAGGAGATTTTGACGCCGTCAATACTGCCAACGTCAAGACGGATGTTGGCAAGAAGTCACGAAAGGGAAAGAAGAACTCCAAGAAGAATGAATTGATGATCGAACCCACACTAAGCATCGTCATTACCACCCACTCACTCTTAGCCACGGAAGTGAGTAACAATGAGCGAGGCGAAGAGCATGCAAATGTCACACCCAACACGGATTAGCTTACAAGAGTGGATGTTGCCCGTCAAGCGGTGGAATTCCTTGGCAAACGCTTGAATGAGTTCGATAATAAGTTCAAGAACTTAGAGGAATTAACCCTTAAGGAAAATGAAAGCATCCGCAAGGACTTGGATGGGCAAAAGGCAGCCGAGGTTGAGGCCTAAGAAGCATTCACTTAGAGTGCTAGTAGCTACATTAGAGGGTAGGTTCATGGACATGTTGGAAGCCATGAATGCTAGAGTGAAGGCACTCGAGGATGTCATTGAGGAAGGGAAATATGTTGCACCTGCCATGGAAAGGGAGGCCAAAATCGAGGCTCCTAAGCTATTTGTCTTTAAGGGTGTCGGAGACGCGCATGAGGTGGAGAACTTCTTTTGGCACTTAGAGAATTACTTCAAGTGCAACAAATTGAAGAGTGATGAAACGAAGATTAACACGGTCGTACTCTACTTGACAGAGATAGCTATGTTATGGTAGAAGCGCAAAGAGGCTGAGATAGGGAAGGGGTTGTGCACAATAAGCACGTGGGAGCAGTTCAAGGCTGAGTTCATAAAGATTTTCTTCTCGAACAACGCCATCTATGAAGCTAAGCGCAGGTTCAGGGAATTGAAGCAAACTGGCAGCACACGGGCTTACATAAAGGAGTTTACAACCCTTACGCTTCAATTCCCAACCTCATAAAGGAAGATATGATGTTCTATTTCATGGATGCCCTACAGAACTAGGCAAGGACAGAGCTGGAATGCCGACAAGTTTCTACCATAGACGAAGCCATCACCCAAGCTGAGGCCCTAACGGCTTCAAGCATGACAAAGGCAAGGCTAAGGAGCCAAAGGGTAGCTATGCCAAAGGTGGGGGAGATGGCAGCAAGGGCAAAGAGCAACACCCACCCAGAGTTAAGATTGAGCTGATAGCAAGAAGTCTGGAGGTCAGCAGAGAAGATGGAGCAGTTGTCCAAGGGAAGCGACAGCTACATTTACGAAGGCCTAGACGGCTATGCTCGGTGCCCACATATGAAGAACCTTGGGGCGATCTTGCAAGAGCATAAGGAGAAGGAGTCACAAGACCAAGGGCAAATTCCGAGCACTACTCAAGTAGGCATGATCGGGTTATGTGCCACAAGCACCAATCCTACCGGTAAGCAGAAGGCTTACCCAATGTCGTATATGGACATGACCCTGAACGGTAAACCCGTGCGTGCCATGGTAGACACGAGAGTAGAGGTCAACATCATGACCAAGACGGTGGCAGCTAGTTGGGGGTGAACTACAGTCCGAGCAACATCCTTCTCAAAACGGCCAATGCCCCATCGATACCTATTTGCGACATAAAACACGAAGTAAATACCATCCTTAGGAAGTGGTAAGGAAAGACTAACTTTGCCATTCCCCCCTTGAATATTTTTGATATCATACTTGGGTAAGAGTTCTTCCGAAAATGTCACACCATGATTGACCCCTACCTCCAACGCATGCTTGTAATGGAGCGAGAAGGGTCATGTATGGTGCCCAATTGTCGGCCATGCAGATTGTGAAAGGCTAGAAGAAGGGGGAGCCCACGTATTTAGCCACCATTATGAGTTCGGGTGAAGAAGATGGTGCTACGGAAGCCTTGCACCCTAAATAGAAAGGTTGCTAGAGGAAAATAAGGACGACATAACAGAAGAGCTGCCAAAACACTCGCCTCCTAAGAGGGAGGTTGATCACAAAATAGAGCTGGAGCTAGGGACCAAACCACTTGTTTACCCGCCTTACTGCATAGCACCACCAGAATTAGAGGAGCTGAGGAAGCAGCTGAAAGAGCTCCTCGAAGCTAGCCACATCCGACCTTCCAAGGCATAGTATGGTACACCAATGTTGTATTAGAAGAAGAAGGATGGATCATTGCGTCTTTGCATAGTCTATCGGGCACTAAACAAAGTGATCATGAAGAACAAGTACCCATTCTGCTCATAGTAGACTTGTTCGACAAACTTGGGCAAGCCAAGTACTTCACCAAGGTGGACCTTAGAAAGGGATACTACCAGGTGCACATTGCAGAGGGAGACGAGCCGAAGACCACGTGTTTGACAAGGTACAGATCTGATGAGTGGTTGGTGATGCCCTTTGGCTTAACCAAAGCATCTGCTACCTTTTGCGCACTAATGAACAAGATCTTTCATACTTGGATGACTTCGTGGTGGTGTACCTGGATGATATAGTCATTTACCGTAATACCTTGGAAGAGCATGTGCCGCATTTGAAGAAGGTATTCTAAGTCTTGAGAGAAAATGAGCTTTACATCAAGCGGGAGAAGTGTGAGTTCGCCCAACACGAGGGGCACTTCTTAGGTCACATAATAAGCCAAGGCCAACTATGGATGGACGAAGCCAAGGTACGAGCCATTAAGGAGTGGGAGATTCCCATAAAGGTGATAGAGCTAAGGTCGTTCCTTGGGCTTGCAAATTATTTTCGACGGTTCATCAGTGGTTGTTGACACCCAATTTTGACCGACCTATAACCTATTTTAGATTGTCATTTGATTAAAATAGATGTTTTTAATTTTTTTTAAATAAATGAGTTTATTTTCAATTTTATTCAATAATTGCATTTTTTTTAACTTTTAAAGTATTATTTGTTGTTGTTGTTGTTGTTATTATTATTATTATTATTACTATTATTATTATTATTTTAGTGGTAGTAATATTTATTATTAGTTACTTATTACTTATTTATTATTCGTTCTTTTATATCGTATTTTAAATGTATCATATATTTTTATGTGTTAATTTTTAATAAATAATAATTTTAACATGTTCAAATATTTTTATGCAAATTATTTTAGAATACATTATGTACGTGTCCATATTTTCTTTACATAAAATTATTATTTGAGAAACTTATATAATTATATATTGTGGTTATCAAATTAAAGGGCAATCTAATCAATTCTTCCCCAATTTATTTACTTTGTTCCCCTTTTAATCAATTCGTTTCAATTTTGATACATTTCTTTACAATATTCTCTTAATTTTAGCCAATTTCTACATAATTTCTTTCAATTTAATCTAAATTAGATTAATTTGTGACTTAATTTTAAATGCCCAATTTCAATTCTTTTCGGAACCGACCCATTTCTCCAATTACAATCCCATTCTTTCATTAACATTAATCCAATGGCCTAAATTAGTTTTCCTATTATCTCCTATTTTCAATTAACCAAACCCGAATTCCCAAAAACTAATTCTCTCTCAATCCTCTCCTTCTCTCATTAGAAATGTCGCCCCTCTCTCTTACTACTCCGGCGAGAGTCGCCGGCAGCCATGCAACCCCACCTTTTCCCTTGCTCCGCCTGCTCACCAATCCTTAACCATCGCCCTCTCCTTCTTCTCTCCCTCGTGCCGCATCTCCTTCCTGTCTTATATCTCCAGTAAAGCCACCAACCAATGCCGCCTTCATCACCTCACTCTGTCGCCGAACCCCCCCATCAAAACTACTTCTCATCTCCTCTAAATGACCCCCGACGACCCCGTCTCCTTCTCTTCTCCATGCTGATGAACGCTGGCGGAATCCCTCCACCGCCAGCGACCCTTTCCCCTTCTCTCCCGTCGATCCACCATCCAGCGACCCCCACTGGCGAAACCCTTTATTCGCCGGCAAAACAGTGACCAACGACCCCTTTTAATTCTTCTTCCAGCCCGTCAAACAACCTGTCTCCCCGTCATCACCTCCTCTTTCCCGTCACCCCAACCACCAAACAACCCTATTTCTACCACCTAAATCCCACCTAAAACACCACCTAAACCTCCGCCCAACAACAACCCTCAAACTGGAGATACCCACCGCGAAACCCATGCGAACAACAAAGTTTGGCCTTTGAACATAAAGAAACGGCTTATGCTCAATTCGTGTTACTAAAAGCGAAGATACGTGAATCTATCTACGGTATGATTTTTCTAACATCTACTTACTTTTGTATGTGATCCAATTTATGTGTGAATTGTTTGTTCAACTTTCATGTATTGACCTAGACTTGGAATCGTTAAGAATTCTCCCTGTATAATTGGGGATGATCTGTTATTCCTCCGTTATTGTAATGGTTATTCTATTTTAATCGACTATGATTAATTACATTGATTACTGACTTGATTTTGGTTGAAATTTGCTCCGATCTTCTACTACTCTCTGTTTATGGGAAAGATTGGAAATTTGCCACAAATTTGTTGAATGGAATTAGTTTTGCCATTAATTATGATCTCCTTACTTTGTTCTGATTTCTTTTTGGTAAAAGATTACGATATTTTTCCTGTGAGCATATGATTTTAGGGCTATTATTTTCTTATACAATACTTGATTCGAGTAAAGTCGGTAAATTATTCTTTTACTTAGTTTTATAATGTTAAGTTTGTTAGTTATTGACGCGTGAATGTGTAAGAATTGTATTTTTTATTTAGTAATTGTTCCTTTTTATATCATTCTGATTTATTCATAATATTAACTTCTCCGTTTCCCTTAAATAATTCTCCCTATTTTGACTAACCATTTTTGACTAAGATGTTTGTGGTAAATTTCTTGACCGAATCAATTTAATTGATTTATCTTATGGTAATCTTTGTAATTGAATCAATTAAGTGATTTATTATTTTTCTTATGGTAAGATTAATTGATCAAATATTTTCTTGCTTTTTTAGTTCCCACCTCTAAGTATTCTTAGGGAACAGAAAAAAAAAGAAATGAAGAAAATTCCTCCTCGCTTTTCAAAAATAATCTTTGATATTCTGCCTTTCCGAAAAAATAAGAAAAGAAAATTAATTATCATCTCTCCCTTAATTTCAAGATAAAGGTTAGGTGTTAATCATCGTTGGAATACCCGGTAAGTTTATATTCTCTTCCTTTTGATTGTATATTCTTGAATTCGTGGTTTACTTGAATTATTATTTTTATTATATTGGTATTGCTAGTTTTATTTAAGTGTTGCAGATTCCTTTAAAAGATGGGAAGAGTCGTCTCGGGAGGGGATGAGGCCTCGAAGATTTTCTTTTTTAATGTTATGATGATATATTTTATTTTATTTTTTCGCAAATGTTGTAACGAAAATAATAGTGAAAATTTGGGGATAGGGGGAAGGAAATTAATGTGCTACTTGTTTTTTTTTTAATTTTAATTTTCTTTTTGTTATGAATTGTGTTGCAGAAAGCATGCCTCTAAGATTTATTTTGTTTTAATCATGCTTAAATTAACTTTCCAGAAATGTTCACTTATTAAAACACGACATTAAAAAAAATATCTTAGTTCATTAATAATTTAACTTTTACGATTGTCTTATAATTAATTGTCACATATCTGATCTCATGTTTGAATGATTTTTCACCAATTAAATCTTAAAATTAAGATTTTCTTCTAAATGTTTGAAAGCTAATGTATTGTCAAGATTTACCTCTTAGATATTATTTAATGATTTTTACAAGTTTATTTTGTACATGAATCTCATAAACGTTTTTTATATAAAAAAAAAAAATCTCACAATTTTTTGATAAGTTCTATTCATAATTTTAAATTCATTTTAAAATAAACTGTTTTTTAATACATATTTAAAATAAGTGTTTTTGAAAGTTAGTCTTTTAATTAGAAACAATGTTTATGGAATTTAAAATAGTTTTGGAATATTATTTATGACTATGAGTTTAAATAAGTACTTTTGACACATTTTTAAAAAAATAATAATCAAGAATTATGTTAAACTTGAGTTATTTTTCATCTCTTCTAACATATTTCAAATCCTTGACCTGCATACACATCTCTTTTTTACAATCTTTGCACCATTCGTGTTAATTGTTTGAGAGGTATATTTGAGATTCTACTTGCTAACTAATTGTCTTGTTTGTTTTGTTTAACGCAAGTCATAAGGAACCCTAGATTCTCTTTAAGTCTAGAACCTCCAATGTTAGAAGTTCAATGTCTCTTGGACCATAAGAAGGGGCGATAGACACTTTAGGAGGACGTTAGGTTTTTTCATTTCTCTTAGTGCGCTCTTAGGTTAAAAAATATATAAATTAATTTAGGAAGGGGTAGAGGTATATAGGACCCTCGAAGATGATGACATACACTCGATCTTTAATAAGGTCCGACCTTGATTTTGTCCCTAGGCTTAAATAAGTCGTGCGAGCTAAAGTGATAATTTTTGTCTTTCGAAATAAAATCGAGTAAACTGATTCGAGGGGAGTTAATTATCGTTTCGTTTATCTTTTCTCTCTCTTGTTTTCTTTTAATTATCTGGGGTAGTTAGTTATTTACTTGTTTTATCTATTTAATTTCTATTTTATTTGATCACTTAGAATTAATTAGGACTTTCAAATTGAGAGCGTAATTGCTATTTGTAACACCCACATAAATAAGAGATACGATCAGGACCCACATTTGTGGACCTCAAGAGATGCGTAACACCTTTCTTTCGAGGTAACTTGAACCCTTACTCGTTCTTTTGTGACTTGACCTTAGGTTTAGACTTAGTTTTACAATGGTGTCCTAATGCACCTTAATTCATTAGGTGACGTCTTCTTTAATTTTCAAAATCCCAAAGGAATCGTTTGCCACGACGTCATCCAAGTTTCTGTCTTTTAGCGAGAAAAAATTAGAGGTGACAGAATGGTGACTCTGTTGGGGATTTTAGGTTTTAACCCTAACGTGTCTCTTTTTATATGGATTTAACTGCTTTCCTTAATTGTTTTATCTACCTTATGTGTTTACTTTTATTCTTATTCTTTCTTTTTCCTTCATTGCTAACTTGTTTCTTTTGTTTTCCCTTATTCCCTCCAACACCCTTTCATTATTCCCTCTAATATCCCTTTTAACATCCTCTCCCTTATCCCCACTAATCTAACTCCCCTCCCTTTATATATTGCTTTAAATTAGTTGTTTAAATATTGCCTTAATTGGTAATTGTTACTGCTTTATTAAATTGTCATTCCATTCATACCTTTCTCCTACTTGGGATCCTCTTTTTTTTTTCTTTTTAAGATGATGTCGTGCCTTTACACTTCTCCCGCATTCTCTTCAAATTCAAAATTTAGAGAGTAAGTGCTTGCATGGTGAATGATGGATAGTCTTACTATCGTTACACCATGTGCTTCTCACATAGGAACACCCATCCAACCCACTCTTTAGAAACTTAGGATAGAGTTATCCATCCCAAAGTTTAAGTCATGCATACATAAGCCCTAGGTAGTTTGACCCATGGGGTCAATCTACATAATAGTAGCCACCCTATTAAGTCTAGAGGGTCCAATTACCCTCCAAGACGAAATACTGCATATTATGTGTTAACGTGAATCAGATAACAAATTAAAGCCTTAAATAGTGTTAAAATGGAGTTTAGAAAAGTTTACCTTTCTGTTTTGCAGGTTTATTATGACATATGACAAATTCATGCTGGAGAAAGGCTTGAAGTTTAGGATTTTCCCTACTTGTTACCCCTTCGTCCCTTAGATTTTATTTTTCAGTTTAAAATTGTAACAATTATTATTAATAAAATAGTTTATTAAATTTTTTTCCTAACTCTAAACTTCAATTAATAAATTTAGGCTAGATTTAGTTATAGTGAATCACTTATGTGTCATCATAGACCCACCTCTGGATCAGCGAAACTCCTTGCATTTAGAATATTTATTTTTACAAATCAATGTGTTGTTTATCACGTCACTAACATAATTTTTTAAATTTTATTTTTCATATCTTCACCTTCCTAAGTTGATCTGATTGCGCACTCTAGCCTACCGCATACTATCAAAAGGACCTCCTCCTCCTCCCCCAAATTTAAGTCATAAAAGAAAGGACAGAATGACTGACAACAATGCTATCGAAAGAGTTAAAACTTCTGAAAGGGGACTTTAGTCAGATGATCTAACTTTAACGTGAGTAAGGAAAATTCAAGAGTGGGGGTGAGATGGCCAATATGCGCAATCTGGCTAGACTATCCATTTCTCTCGGCACTCCTTTTGGGAAAAATATGTATGACTCAATTATTACAACTCAAACCACCCTCCCAGATCATCTTCCACTGATTCATCCGACCTCACAAATTCAATCCAACCCCCTTTATATACCACCTTTAAGCACTCAATTTTCAAATGGAAATCATCAAATTTTATATCAATTAAACACTTATGAACTAACATTGCACCCACAAAATCCTACCTATGTTCAAGATATGCCTTCTAAATCTACTGCCAATGTCATAAAAGCCCACGCTTCTAGAACCCACATCCACAAACCTATATATGTTGAGACCTCTCCTTTTATCCGTAACTATAACTATCCTGAATCGGAACCTTCTCAAAAAGATATGTTGATTAAGTCCTTGACTAAGAGATTGGATAGTTTGACCAATTGAATGCGACATATAGAAGAAAGAAAAGGGGTGGTTGGCTTGAGCTATGAAGATCTGTGCATGCACCCAGATATTGAGTTACCTGAAGGTACAAACCTCTGAAATTTAAGTTATATAATGGTATTGGAGACCCTAGGGCTTATTTACGTGTGTATTGTGATAAATTGGTCGAAGTTGGGAAGAATGAGAAGATTAGAATGAAGTTGTTCATAAGAAGCCTTACAGGGGGAATGCTGACATGGTATATAGAACACGATTTATGAAAATAGACGAGATGGGAGGATTTGGCTTCTGAATTCATGGATAGATTTGGGTTCAACATTGAGAATGCACCAGATTGATTCTATATTCAAAACCTAAAGAAGAAGCCAAATGAGTCATTTCGAGATTATGCTATAAGATGGAGGTATGAAGCTGCTAGAGCAAAACCTCCTATGGAGGAATCTCAAATAAAGAATTATTTTATTCGAGCCCAAGAGCCTCAATATTATGATAGAATGATTCTTGTGGCAGAAAAGAGTTTTGTTAACATCATCAAGTTGGGTGAAAGAATTGAAGAAAGCATAAAAAATGGCACCATTATCAATCTAGAGGCGTTACAAGCTACTAATAAAGCCTTGCAATCTGGAGGTATGTCTGAAAATCGCAAGAAAAAGGAAGTGGGTTCGGTAATGATGGAACATAAAACTTATACAGGACACCAAATTCAAACTTTGTCATTCCCTCACTATCCTACATCATCATACCCCGTACCTCCTCTCTTTTATCCACCACTTACCCCTTATCAAACTCCTCTCCCGCTATATCAACAACTCACATACCCTGTTTATCATACCCAACCAACATAGTTTCAAACACCTCCACCTCCATCCCCTCAATGATCAAATTATACAAATCGTCCCAACTTTGAAAGAAAACCCATAAAAAGCTATACTGCCCTAGCCAAACCCATAGCCCAACTCTTCGAAAGATTGAAAAAGGCTGGATATATCACCTCTATTCCTACTTTGAATTCAGACACTCAATTCAAATGGTATGATCCAAATAAGATTTGTGCATATCATTTCGGAATGAAGGGACACATCACTAATACATGTCGCACTTTGAAGGATAAGATTCAAGATCTGATTGATAGTAAGGTCATATATTTGAAGGATCCTACACCAAATATGTCCAACAATCCATTACCAAATCATCAATGACCATGTTGAAGTTTGATCTTGAATTGCGACATCTAAGAAAAGGGTTGCCTTGGTTGAGTCTTATTGGAGAAGCATCCACATTGGCAGAATAAACAAGGAGATCTAACCTTCTTTTATTTTAAGCACCTTTTATTTAATGCTCTTTCAGCTTGTATTTAGAACTACATTAGACCTAATTCCCGTTTAAGAGAGATGCATAGGCGCTCCTACAGAGTTTGATCTTATCATAATAAAATCTTATTTCCCCTTTATCATGGACTAGCCAGAATTTTTGAGAGGGTACCAAAAATTCTTTTGGAAGAGCATATTTCTTATCGAACGAATAACTAAGGTAGAACTTTTAAGAAGAATCTCAAAAAACTTTTTAGAGCATTTCCTACAAACTGGGGCTGAAATTTTTGAGTAGCTCTCAAAAATTTCTACAAAGTCGAATCCAAAATTGAAAGGCTAGCCTTCAAGATAAAAGGCTGAATATCAACAACATATGGAGCATGCAGGTCGATCCAAAGCTGCACAACCTCCCCTTTTATAAACTAACAATTTTTCTTTTAACGTAGAAAAGACAGGTTTACATTCTAGGATTGACCTCTTCACTTCATGCAAGCAATCATCAGTTTTTTACGATAGGAGAAGGGTAAACTATCTTATTACTTTTAATCTCGGCCTACTTGTGTAACACTCTAATTTTTTTAACCTAAGATTGAGTCATCCTTCATGTGATATATGATTTTAACTGAGTGTTCTTAATTGAGTATAGATGTTAAAGTAATTTCCTAGTATGAGAATAAAATTTGAGCTGATATGAGGTCGTAGTTCTAATGTATGATTTAATAAAAGTT
Organism: Solanum sejunctum; assembly: GCA_025642045.1. NCBI lineage: Eukaryota > Viridiplantae > Streptophyta > Magnoliopsida > Solanales > Solanaceae > Solanum > Solanum sejunctum. The sequence goes on from JAOTQJ010191698.1 coordinate 11,964, forward strand.
AGGTGAACCAATAAATCCTAAGTTGTATATACATGCTAAGATCAATTTCTAAATATTTAAAGTATATAAGGTATGATTTAGAGTCATAAGGGATCTTTTACATCAAGCCAAATTCAAAGAATTTCTAGCAACTAAGTTTTCGTATGAGTCGATAGAAGGGTCAAGTTCAAATGACCATATCTTCTAAAGAATTGGATGACCCATAGTATATAAAATCAATATATTTGAATTATCTTACCAATGCATCTGATTTCACCTTAATTGAAGTTTAGAGTAGAAAGTTATGACCATTTTAGTGAAGGCATGCATAGCTATCTGAAGGTCCGCGATGACTCTGCATTGCGGACCAAACGCGGACCCTCACTGGATAATCAATGAAGTCTTTTCCTTTTATTTTGAGGGTACTTTTATACTAACACCTTTGGGGGTGTATTTGTGATCCCCAAAACATATAAAACGTCAATTTTCGTGATCAAAACCCTTTTCCTTCTCTCCTAAATATAAACGCTCAAGAATGATCAAGAAAGTCATGAAGTTTGAATTATCTTTCAAGATTCATCCTCAAGTTAAGTTATTCTTCATAAATTTTAATCTACCCAACTCGAATTTCTTCATCTATTCATGAAACTCTAATAGGATTTTAAATCATAACCTAGAATTTCAAGAAAATAAATTCAAGAATTCCAAGAAAGGATTTCTTAACTCTTTTTTTTCTTCAAGAATTATGGTTCTTCATCAAGAACTCTAAAGAGTCTAAGTCAAGAATTCAAGAATCAAAGATACTTCTTTCAATTAATGTCTTTCTAAGTTTTTTCACTTTAAATGAGCTACCAAGATTGAGGATTTTCTCCAAGAAAGCGAGTATTCCCCAAACTTCAACCATCGCTTTCTCTCTCAATTTTGATAGGATTTGAGCGATTCAAAAGGCTAAATTTTATACTTTTACAAGGATAACACGATGGGAGTTTCAGAAATTGATTTTGGTGCATTGTTTAAGGTAAAATTCATGATCTTGCTGCTGCATATTAATATATTTGAAAATTTTAACATTCGATTTCTTTCTCATATTAGCTCCGTTTTTTAATTGATTTTCTCCGTTGAATTTCTTATCTCTTGGGGAACATTTTCATATATAAATTTCCAGATTTTTATGATATTTTTCTGATGATAAAATTTTTGAACTGTTTTACCCGAATTAATTGACTTTAGTGTCGTTAGATTCATTATATAATTATGATGTTATATTTGAATAGATTTTGGTAAATTAGGGTATCATAGAAAGGGAAAAACTTCAAAATTGATATTATTCGAGACTTTATATAAGACAAGTGAATTTCTTAACCTTTGTTAAGTATATAAAATCTTGTGCTTCTTGTGTAAGGTGTTGAGAATGATTTGAGGTATTGAGCTAGTGTTGATGTTATACCAACTATGTTGTTGTGAACTGTGTATTGCATTAAATGAGTTATGTTTTCATTATTGTGTAAACATGTTTATTTACATTGACTTTTGTGATAAGTATTTTGTGGACTGAAAAAAAATGAGAATTAAAGAGGATGTACAATATTCGAGGGACGTGTCACACGTCGTGACAGATACTATGATTCGAGGTTCGTGTCACAAGTTGCGATGAATATTATGATTCGAGAATCATATCGCACGCTGCGACAGATGCATGGACTAGAAGTCCCCTATGGGTCCCGTACTGTGAGACAGCGGGTGTGTATCACTAGGACAAATATGCATCATTTTACTTGATATTGCATTGCATTGCATTATATCTCATTATCATTTATAAATATGTGAGTGCTTTTGTGAAACTTGTGATAGATGCACTTGATCCTTAGTGTTGTTGAAATATAATAGTTAGTGTGGTTATTGAGTTATATGCTATATGCATTATTAACTGTTATGCTGGACTAATTTTATACAGATTGTACTTGTGGGGGTTTAGTTGGAGTGTTGGGGGTACCTGTATTCTATACTACTTAATTTTGTATTTAGTAGTTCACTTGCTGAGTATCATGTGTTTGGTACTTATCCTTGCCACAACAATTTTGTAGGTTGCAAGCTCAGATTATCAGCACACACTCTACTTTCCTTGTCTATAGCTACCTGTGGAGATTGTGAGAGGTAGCTATTTTCCATCCGAACTGACTTCTTACTCCTATTTATGGTTTTGTTCTATTTTAGAGACAATATCATTTGATACTTGTGTTTTCTTTTGAATCTATTATAATGCATTAGAAGTTTGTGCACGTGACAACTAAGTTTTGGGGGATTATCATTAAGTTGACTTATCATCCGCAATTGAACACTTATTTTTAATATAATTTTGCATTTTAACATTATAGTTGGGTTTTAGGCTGACTGTCTTGGTGGAAAAAGACAAGTGCCATCACGCTCATTTTTGGGTTATGATAGTTGGTATCAAAGCCTAAGTTCATAGGTCTCACGTGCATACAAGCTGAGTCTAAATAGAGTCTCAAGGATCGATATGGAGACGTCTATACTTATCTTTGAAAGGCTATGGAGACTGTTAGAAAACTTTTCTTTATTTATTCTCTCTTATCGTGTGTAGTTATGTTCGTTAGTATTGTGTTATGCCTGTGTTCTTTTGACAAGATAGCAAGAATGATGACTGATTGAGGCTTATAGTTAGAGATATGTATCTATTAGGTAACTAGTGAAGGGATGAGTCGATGGCCATAAACGTGATAAAAAAAGTCAAAAGTATCCTATGATTTCCATGATGAGATGAGGTATATATATAGAGAGAGTTAGTGTTAGAATGTGTTAGAGCATGCCCCAAACTAGCAGGAAGTGTATGTTGATGTGTTGTAGTATTCATACTATTGAGGGTGAAGTGTAGCTCTTAAAGAAGGAGAAAGAGTGCTTTTTATGTGATAGACCAAAATTAGGCTTATGATTTTATGCGAGAGTTCATGAGATTCATAGAGTTATAAGCTTAGCTAGATAAGGAGGTATAGTGAATGGGTGAGTGGTACATGAGTTGTGAAGAGGGAATGTATTGATTGATTACTCACAATGAGATTTTAGTAGCATTATATTCCCTAAATTTTTACCGAGTAATTGCAAGTTGGCATTAGAGAGATATGTGATGGATGCATATGTTAGTGCTAGACCCTAAGCTTGAAATTTTGAGGAGTAGTGTTAAAGAGGAGATAGCATAATAATAGTGATAGTCCTTGTTGGTGATTTGGCCTAAGAGTCTTGATGTAGTGCGTGTTTAATGATTAAGATATTGGCTGTCAAGGAGCATGGTGCTAAGAGTAGAATAGAAATACCCCCTAGATGGAGATGGTAAATTAAGGGAGAAGCACTAGGAAAGAGGAGGCTTAAGAGGTTTAGAATATGTAATCATAATTGTGTACAGATGGGTGAGGCTCTAAGTTATGACTACTATGAGAATTCGAATAGTATATTTGAGTTGTTGATGTGGAGTAGGCTAATGTAAGTAATCTTTGTCGTCACAAGAAGCTAAGCGATTAGGGCATATGAATAGAGGATGATTAGTTCTCCATAATAGTCTAAGTCTTATATAAATAATTTTATGAAAGCATAGTGTTTGAGCATTAGCAGGTAAAAAAAGATGTTAGAGTGTAATAATTGTAGAAAGTGATCATATATACCATCAAGAGCAGCAAAGAGAGAGAGAGAGAGAGAGAGAGAGAGAGAGAGAGTTCCATGGAGATATGAGGAAGCTAAAAGTGATATCGTTGAAAGAAGTATGAATGGCTAGTTATATGTATATGTCTATAGAATAACAGAAGGGTTTAAGATGCATATTCTTATGGATAGTGATTCCTTGACCGTGTGGAGGTATATGCTTATAGCCTAGTAGAGGAAATTGATTCACAAATTTAGAGAGAGGACCTTGAAAGCTAAGGGGGAGATGATGATGTGAGGAATCGAAGTAGATCTTGAGTTTTTGGATTGTGATAGGTTGATCAAGATGAGATATCAATTCTTTTCTGCCTCATATAGTCCTTAAACTTCAGTTGAGGTAATATTCCATTCCCTTCGAGTGTATGACTATTCGTACCTATGGCTTAGTCCCATGCACATCATGTTGCTTCCTGATCATACTGAGTTTTAAGGATGAGAAGCGATAAATTCATTCATTAATCTTGATCTTACCCTCATGAATCGAAGAGTTTCTAGTCCTATGTTGAATATGATGTGACTTGAGTTTTACACTATGCATAGTTCTGTTAACACATAATGAGACTTGATAGACGAGAGAGATTGTAATCTATGAATATTCTTAAATAAGATTTCTAGATTGAATCATGCTACTAATCTTTCTTTCGAAGCTCTTTGAGTAATCCAGCTTTCCAGCCTTGATAGAAGTGTTGATGATAGTAGAGAGGTGAAGGTTGATGAGAGAGAGTGGTAGTTCTTGATTTCAATGTCATCTTACGTATGCACTGACCTTCGGTTTGTTATTCCATTATCAATGGTAGGATGTAAAGTATCAAGTTTCAGAGGTATGATCTTGGTTATTTTGCATGGAGAGGTAGTAGTTTGAGGTTTTGCAAAAAGGGGGAAGTAATGAGTTCCTCCAGGTTCAAATGGTGATGTTGAGAGTAGTAGATTGAGGATGAGGGTAGATGAGGAGTGAGTGAGTGTATCCTTATTATGGTATTGGTGTTAAACTTGTTTCATGGAGGGATAAAGATAAGAAGGAGGGGGGAGGTCAAACCTTATGATGAACAGTAAATAGCTAAGAATATGTTGGTGTGACTTTGAGTGAGAACTCATTGAATGTTAGAGGTATAAGTGCTAAGTGGGCTTGAAAATTCTAAAATATAGTTGAAGTGGTTAGAGTGATAGGCTTGAATTCAGGGATATTATTATGTGAATATTGATGATAGACTAGTGAAGACTTCATAATAAGGGTTTGAGGAAGAGTAGTGAGGTAGTGAAGAGGACCAGTGATCTTTTAATAAAAGTCCCTGTGGAAGTTTAGAGTTGAGTATTGAGGATTTGCTCTGTATGAGTATAATCATCTAGGGAATGACGCCTTGAGGCTTAGAAGTAGGCTTGAATGGAAGAGGAGGAAATGGTTAGATGGAAATTTGAGTAAGAGTTATAAGCTTAAGTTGAAAGAGTAGAGTTCCATGAGATAGAGTACAATTGAGATGAGGTGCTAAGCTTGAAAATTGTATATAGAGTACTATGTATCGATGGTCCCATTCCCCATTAGAGTTGATGGCTTCCTTCCTGAGTTCGAAATGCTAATTGTCGAAGTGTTCAAATGATTAGAATTGACTACGTTGTAACATTTCATTCGTGTTTGATAGTGAAAATATCTTAAAGAGTATCTTTACTCTTGATTGGAATCGATTTGTCTACTCTGAGTGACCTATGACTGTCCAGATTGGTTGATTGAGTATTAAAAGGAGTCTGGATTGTTATTCGTGTTTGACAATGAGAATGTTGAAGGTAATGTCCTTAACCTTAACTAAATTGATTGTCTTTTCTTGAGTGGGTTGTCTATTCTTGAGTCTAAATAGGGATTGTTGATAGTGATAAAGAGTCAAAAGTTTGATTGACTGATGAGAGTGTCAAGATGAATTCTAAGTCTATTCGTGTCTTGATATCCACCTTTACTCATCATTCGAGGACGAATGATCCCAAGGGGGAGATGAAGTAAGACTCTAATTTTTTATAAGGTAAGACCGAGTCATCCTTTATATAATATAAGATTTTAATTGAGGATTCTTAATTGAACATAGATGTTAAAGTCAATTTCTTAGTATGAGAATAGAATTTGAGCTGATATGAGGTCATAGTTCTAATGTATAATTTTATAAAAGTTAGGTGAACTAATGACTTGTAAGTTGTATATATATGCTAGGAGTAATTCCTAAGTATTTAAAATATATTAGGTATGATTTAGAGTCATAAAGTATCTTTTACATCAAGCCAAGTTGAAATAATTTCTAGCAACTAAGTTTTAGTATGAGTCATAAAAGGGTCAACTTCAAATAACCATATCTCCTAAAGTATAATTATTTGGATGACCCATAGTATATCAAATCAAATATAATTAAATTATCTTTCCAGTGCATCTTATTTTGCCTTAATCAGAGTTCAAAGTAGAAAGTTATGACCATTTTAGTGAAGGGGTGCAGAGTTATCTGAAGATCCGCGATGGCTCCGCGTCACGGACCAAACGCGGGACGCTCAGTGGATATGCAATGACGTTTCTTCCTTTTATTTTGAGTGTACTTTTATCCTAACACCTTTGGGGGTCTATTTTTGGTCTCCAAAATATATAAAAAGTCAGTTTTCATGATCAAAATCCTCTCCTTTCTCTCCTAAACATAAACTCTCAAGAATGATCAAGAAAGTCATGAAGTTAGGATTATCTTTCAAGATTCATCCTCAAGGTAAGTTATTCTTCATAAATTTCAATCTACCCAAACCAAAATTCTTCATCTATTCATGAAGCTCTAATAGAATTTTAAATTATAACTTAGGGTTTCAAGAAAACAAATTTAATAATCCCAAAAAAGGATTTCTTGACTCTTCTTCTTCAAGAATTCTGGTTCTTCATCAAGAACTCTAAAGAGCCTAAGTCAAGAATTCAAGAATCGAAGAAAATTCTTTCAATCAATCTCCTTTCAAGTTCTTTCACTTTAAAAGAACTACGAAGATTGAGGATTTTCTTCAAGAAAGGGAGTATTCTCCAAACTTCAACCAATGATTTCTCTCTCAATTTTGATTGGATTTGAGTGATTCAAAGGCTAATTTGTATATTTTTTCAAGGAGAACACCGTGGAATTTTCAGAAATTAATTTTGGTGCATCATTTGAGGTAAAATTTGTGATCTTGCTGCTGCATTTTAATATATTTCGAAAACTTTACCATGTGATTTCTTTCTCATACTAGCTCTATTTTTTAATTGGTTTTCACCATTGAATTCCTTATCACTTGAAAAATATTTTCATGTATAAATTTCTAGATTTCGATGGTAGTTTTTTGACAATAAAATTTTTAGACCATTTTACCCAAATTAATTGATTTTAGTGTCGTTAGATTGTTTATATAATTATGAAGCTATATTTGAATAGATTTTGGCTAATTGGAGTGTCATAAAAAGGGAAAGCTTCAGAATAGATGTGATTCGAGACTTTATATAAGGCAAGTGAATTTCTTAACCTTTGTTAAGTATATAGAATCTTGTACTTCTTGTATAAAGTGTTGAGAATGATTGAAGGTATTGAGCTAGTGTTGATGTAGTACCAAACTATGTTGTTGTGAACTGTGCATTGTATTAAATGAGTCATGTTCTTATTATTGTATAAATATGCCTATTTGAATTGACTTTTATTATAAATATTCTGTGGACTGAAAAATAATGAGAATTAAAGAGGATGTACCATATTTGAGGGGCGTGTCGCACACTGCAATAGATACTATGACTTGAGGGTCGTGTCACACGCCACGATAGATACTATGATTCGAGGGTCGTGTCACACGCTGTGACATAAGCATGGACTAGAACTCCATTATGGGTCTCAGACTGTGAGACAACGAGTGTGTATTACTAGGTCAGACATGCATCATTATACTTGACATTGCATTGTACTGCATTACACCTCATTATCATATATTAACTTGTGAGTATTGTTTTTTTCTTGAAGCTTGTGATAGATGCACTTGATCCCTTATATTGTTGATATATAATAGTTGGTGTGGTTATTGAGCTATATACTATGAACATTGTAAACTGATAGGCTGGACTGACTTCATGCAAACTATAGTTGTAGGGGCTTGGTTAAATTTTTGGGGATACCTATATTCTATATTACTTAATTTTATATTTAGTAGTTCACTTGCTGAGTATCATGTGTTTGGTACTCACCCCTTGCTACAATAATTTTGTAGGTTGTGAGCTCAGATTGTCGTGATACTCTCTACTTTTTCTTGTCTGAGGCTTCCTATGGAGATTGTAAGAGGTAGCTATTTGCCATTCCAGCTGACTCCTATTTATGATTTTGTTCTATTTTAAAGATAATATCATTTGATACTTGTATTTACTTTTGAATCTATTGTAATACATTAGAAAATTGTGCACGTGACAACCAGGTTATGGGGGATTTTCATTAAGTTGACTTATCATCCGCAATTGAACTTTCATTTTTTTATTATAATTCCACATTTTAACATAAAAGTTGGGTTGTAGGATGACTTGTACTGGTGGGACAAGACGAGTTCCATCACGCCCATTTTAGGATCATGACAAATCCCCTCATCGGTAAAGAGGTGATCCACTTGCCAAAGGTAAACCATACTTTACCTTACGGGACAACTCCCTCTTCGTATGAAGTAACCTTCCTTACGGGACAACTTTCTCTTCGTATGAAGTAACTTTACTTACGGGACAACTCCCTCTTCTGATAGGATTTTCACAAATCACACTTCAAATCATTCCTTCTCCTTACGGGATAACTCCCTCTTTGGATCGAGAACCTATGCTAGGCACATAGTTCAAGAAAAGGGAGAGGGCCCTTGGAGATAGCCCTAACGCCCCCAATCCATTAGTGTTAAGTCATCATCTCCCAAGAATAAATATACATATACACATATGTATATATATATATACATACTTTCAAACAACGTAAATCATTTCCGAAACCACCTCAATGCATTCTTAGGCTTAAAGGTCAAAACATAATTTCATAGTCTTTATACTCATGCATAGGAATAGCTTATTCATATACAAAATGGTGCAAACATCCAAAATGCTCAAAGAGCCAAAATCAAAGACATATATGTGATCACAATATTGCCATAACCAATATTTTATCAAAACTCTTATCATAGAACATAATTGGGCTTAACCCATAATATAATTTCTCAAAATAATCCATGTACATGAATGCATATGCTATGGATAATGAGAGAATGGCATGGGTAATTAGGACTCGCTCTAAAATCAACAATATCATATGAAATTCAATTGAAAACATAATTAAATCCACATTTAAATTCATATCATAACCACCCATGCATTTAGAAGTCTTAAAAGGGATATTCATACTTTGAAATTCCATAAACCCAAAAGAAAATTCTCATATAATAGTTTAAATCACATTAAAATCATCAAATGAACACTACTCATGCATAATTAGAATTTTAAGATTCATAATCTTCAAAACCCCGATTTAAAGTAAACTGAAAATCCATGAGATTGCTTAAAAATAATTTTAGGTCTCCTTGATTGAAAAGAAGTCAATGATCAACCCATATACATTAGACTATAAGTTCCTTGAAAATGAGTTGAGAAAGAATGGAAGCTTGGAAGTGGGTCTTTGAATCTAAACTCGTTCTTTAGTTTCCTTGAAATTGGGATTGGGGTCTTGGTGGAGGCTCTTGAGAGAATTGAGAGTGTATTTGAGATGAGAGTAAT
>JAOTQJ010191726.1:0-21406 GCA_025642045.1 Solanum sejunctum
CAATCTATAATGTAGATGTTGGTGGTGCTAAAGTACCGGAGGATAGCGTGGATTTAATCTCAACAACTGGCATAGACTCTGTAGTGGCTAGAGTAGTACTGGTGGTAGTTGGAGTCGAACCCTGAGTGTGAGGCTCAACCGGGAATAGATCTGGGATAGCTAAAGGAGCTGCATGAGGTAGGGCCATTGGGTTCTCATCAGCCTTTATTAGGCTGGGATCCATAGAGCGTGTGGCCTCGATATGCTAGTCCTGGTGGGGGTCTATAGGAACACCTACTGCACTACATAATCGGTGGATCAAAACAGGGAATGGCAGTGAGGTGTTTGTTTGGACGGCGAACCCGTGGATCTGCTCAAAGATAATCCGGGCCTAATCTATCTCATAACCAACTAGAATGTTGGCTAATAACACCGCTCGCTCCAAGGTGATCATATTATCCATGAAAGTAGGCTGGATACGCCAACGGATAATGGACCACAAAACTTGGCTTGGAAAGAGAGGTGGATTTTCACTATTGAATACTGCGTGGTTTGTAACCCATGTTGGCTCAAACCCTTCCTCACATATCTGGTTGTCTATCCACTGTAGCAACTTGGTCTTAGCCCCAACATCTTTCTTACTAACTGTTCTTCTCATTTTGTCAATGCAACCATCATACTCTGTGGTGGACTGAGGCACTCTATAGGTGGGCCCAAATTGAATCTGTCAAATAGTCTCCTTCGAAATAGGAACTATCTGACCCCAGACTGGCACCACTCATAACCTACTTGATCAGCTTCTTGTTCTTCGACAGCCCTCGACAAAGCTTAGCAAGATAAGCGCCATAAAACTCACGAACCATGTAAGGGGAATACTTGCCTAGCTGTTGTGTAGTCCATCATAGTCCATGTTTGTCTATCTCCGTATCTAACCCTAGGACCCTATCCAGTCTAGAGTCGTTCAGCCTAGACTCCTCATAGAATTATTGAACTGGTTTTCCCTGACCCTTTGGTTCTAGCCCCTGGTCATATATCTCCTTCACTCCTGCAACGCACTATCTGCGGTTGATTAGGGGCTGTGATTGGACATCTTCCTGCTGGGTCTAGGAGGTTCTCTCAAACTTTGACTTTGACTCCGAGTGTGTGGGGATCATCTGTGGTCAGTTGCTCCCAAACCCGTCTCCATCACCCTCCTGTTCCTCCTCTTCAAACTAGGAGGAACTGCTAACTTCCATGAATGTCTAAGTTGTACATGCCCGAGTTTGAGGTAATTAGCCTCAGGGTCTATTCTGACCCTGTGAACTTCTAGAGACCCCTCATATCTCTTAGCCTTGGAAGATTCGTCCACCAATCTCCGTTGGAAGGTTTGGATTGCTCGTTTGTCTTTTGGAGGCATGATACCTGCAAGCCAACCACACAACAGCATGTGAACTTCAAGATGTTTGACCACACAATGATCACATAACAAAGAACTAAACAAAAACGTTTAAACAATGAAATCAAAGGAGAAATTCATTGATACAGTTACAGGACTGCAGTTGCGAGATACAGGTATGACTCATAGGGTATCTTACGAGTCGTACACTAGCCTCATAGTGCTAAGGTTCCTAAAGAAATATCATTTTGTTCACAGATACAAGCCACAGGTATGACTCCTAGCATGACTTATGAGTCATAGTCTGGGCTAATAGTAGTGAACAGAGTACAAATTACAATAGGCAACTGCTACAAGTCCCTTAATATGAGTCATAGAAGACACTAAGAGTCGTGATGGGTCTCATATGGTAAGGGTTATGGGATCACAGGTAACTGTTTCCTCTTATGAGAGGCCACTATGACTCGTAGAGTGATCCTACAAGTCATAGTGGGTCCTTGTAGCAAAAAACAAATGGTATCTATGATGCCTACGATCTTGCCATAAGGACCATTAATAGTCAAAGTAATAATTAAACATTATCGAAGAAAACTTTATAGCACCAACACAGATACACACAAAATCTTAAGATTCAATCATCTCAACCCCAAACAACAATTTACCCCACCAATCAAAGTCAAGCCCACATTACATCAAGCAAAACCAAAAGCAATTTCATCTCCAAACTCACTCTTGGCATCAACAAAATATTCTAAAGAGATAAAAGGAGAATTCATACACTTTCAAGTAAGGCTAACAAGATGTGGAATATTAAAATCACACCCCCATTTTCCAACATCCCATTCCTACAATAATTTTCACAAGAATCAGAAAACAATTAAGCACCATACTCATGTGACCATCACTTTCACAGTTACAACCACCCACACAAGATTTTCGAACAAGGCACAACTCAAAGCAACATTTTTAAGGCACTCAAACCATACATTTCTTCTCTAAACACAAAGATCATCACATGGGTATGAATCCTCATTATTAAATCATCTCAAGTGTAAAACTCATCAAAATAGTGCACTAAAACTAATCATGAAGCTTACCCGGTGAGAGAAGAATCAAGCTGATGCAAAGAAGATAGCAAAAGATGCCAAAAACCTTAGAAAATAGTATCTTTGCCTGAGTACTCACCTAAAAATGATGTGGGTAGCTAGAGTTTGATCAGAATAGTGAAAGGGAGGAAAGGATTTGGGGATTTTTGGTCACTTAGGGTTGGTGCAAATGATTTTGGGGGTTAAATAAATTTTGACCACTTGTATACTAAATCGGGTCAAAATTTTAAAAACTGTTGATCGAGGCTACGAGACCCTAACTACGAGTCGTAAGGAATCCTAATACTCATAGGTCCTAATCTCGTAGCTGACCCAATACTTATAAAAAATTTAAAATGCATACCTAGGCACTATGAACCCCACTTACGACTAAGGGACCCTACAAATCGTAAGGTTGGCTCGTAGTATATGTGCCAACTTTTAATGATCATTGTTTCCTCTACGAGACATGACTACAAGTCGTAGGGGTGACTATGACTCATAGGACTTCTCATAGAGGTTGCTCCAAGTGTCATTTTCTCATATCTTCAGTTCTTTAATTTGCACCTGCAGATCAAATCTGCAAAACACAACAATCTTTAAAATGTCACAATTGCATCAATGTCTTCCAACTTAAAACAAATAAACACGATACTGGCTAAGAATTTCAATAACCAAAAATACTTAAAACAAACCAAATATTATCAAAGATGCTTGGGTTTCCTCCCAAGAAGGTTTGTTTAACGTCGTGGCTCGACTATGTCTTCATCCATTATCAACAATCATCAAGGGACCAAACCTTACTCTTCAATTCATCCGGATATTTCATTGACTGGCGGATAACGAACACTACCTCTGCATCATTAACCCTAAATCGAAGTTGTCCCCAATCCATATCCACAAGAGCTCTCCCAGAGGACAAAAATGATCTTTCCAAAATAATGGGCACCTCAAAATCAACCTCACAATCAAGGATCACAAAATCTGCAGGAAAGATGAATTTATCAACTTTAACAAGCACATTAAGAAGTATTCTCTTCGACTTTTTGATGGTTCAATCCGCCATAAGCAATCGTATTCTTGTCGGGGTAGGAGTGTTAAGCCCAAGCTTTTTGAATACAGCAAGACTCATTAGATTAGTGCTTGATAATAAGTTACACAATGCTCTTGCTAATTCCACATCACCAATAGTGCAAGGGATGGTGAATGCATCAAGGTCCTCTTATTTTTTAACAAGGTATTTGGTCATGATCGCACTACATTGTTTAAGCTCTTGTGAAAACTCTTGGCTCAAAGAGTGTTTCTTTGTCACTAAATCCTTCATATACTTGGCATACCTAGGCATCTTCTCCAAAGCTTCTAGAAGGGGAATGTTGATGGATAGTTTCTTCAACATTGAGAGGAAGTATTTGAATTTACCCTCCTCTTTCTTTTTCTTAAGCCTTGAGAGAAAGGAGGAGGAGGCTTTGGAATTGACTTTAATTTTTTATGCTACCTTACCTTTCCTTTTTGCATCCCAACAATCTTCGGACATTCTCCCTTGATCACAACTTCACCACTAAGACCCTTCTCATCAACTTCATCCACAATCATCAGCATAGGGGGATCTATGGTGCTTTTTGCGCTCCGAGTCATGACTGCCATGCAATGCCCTTCATTTTTAGGATTTTTAATAGTATTGCTTGGTAAGGTGCCCTTTTGTCAGTGGTTCAATTGTGAAGAAACTTACCAAATTATTGTTCTCGTTGCTTAATCGCCACCGAGTAAGACTCTAGTTTTTGGTTAATACTTGAAATATCCACTTTCATTCCCTTCAAGGTCTCATATTGGTGGTTGGCTCTCGTCAACAACTTTTCAAACATCTCTTCAAGCCTAGAAGTGCTTGGCATGGCATCATGGTTGTAGGGCAACACATAAGGATTATTCCTATAACCATCTTTGTGCATTCAACACTCTCTCCCTTTCATAGTAACCACCTCTATTGTCTCTATAAGCCCCATTACAGTTGTAGTTTCGACCTTGATTCCCAGGGCCTTGCCTCTAATAGTCTGAGTTGGACCTTTAGGGATTATTTCGGAAACCCGTCGCTTGATTACTCATGAATCAAGCATCTTCATCAAAGAATGGATCTTCATATACAAGAGCTTTAGGAGGTTGGTAAGTGACCGCTTGGACACTTGCTTGATTTTGCTTCAAAACCAAGTCCATATTTTTGCGAAGTTGAGCAAGTTGCTCCATGATCTCTTCATTGACCTTTGATTGCTCATTGCTAGTGTTGACCTAACAAGAAGTTTTCATTGCACCTCGCTCTCCTTGACCCATGCTCTATTGGTTTAAACCACTTTCTCCATCCTTGCGGTTGTCAATGCAAAAGGTTAGTCAAGAAACATGCCTCCCATGATTGTGTCAGCATAAGTTTGACTATTAATGTCAAGGTCCCAATAGAAAATCTCAACCAAGGCGTCATCAACAATCATGTGATTAGGGACCATCTTCAAGCATTTGGTAAATCTCTCCCATGTTATACTAATAGAGTCACCCTATAATTGCTCAAATTTGTTTTTTTATATCTTTGAGCTTTAGCTTCTTAGATCTTGGGAAATATCTCTCAAGAACTACTCTCTGAAGCTCTGCCCAACTTGTTATTCTACAAGGAAGAATCTCATACAACCACACAGCTGCATTCCTAGTCAATGATAATAGAAAAACCCATAAACCAATAGTATCAAGAGAAAGATTGTGTACCCTATGACACTCTTGCAAACAAAAACCATATTATGGAGATGATGGTGGGGATTCACTGAAGGTAGCCCTGTGAATAACCCATAATTTTGGAGCATTTGAAGTAATTCACTTGACACCAAGAATTTAGCATCTTTCGATAGTGGAGGCACCACTACAGCACCAGTAACGTCCATTGCCATAGGGTTCAAGCGATATTGGTTCCACCAATAAGCGTTCTCGTTGAAGTCCCTAAACTATGGCTTATTATCCCTTGGTGGTGGATTCTCCTATCTTCCTATATCATCATTCACATTTATTTCTTCCCCAACCACGATATCCTCATTCACTTGAGCCATTCTTCTAAAGAGTCGATAGACCTCCAAATTGATCGGAGCTAAGGGATTGCCTTGGCTCCTTGTGTTGGGCATACAACCTAGCACACTGTGCAATTAAAATCAAACAACAAAAATAAAAATAAAAGTAATATACAAGAGAGTCTAGAAATTAATAATAGTGAAATAAAGTCAAAACCTAGGTGTATTCCCAGGCAACGGAGCCATAATTTTTGATGATGTTAACGCTCTAATAAGAAAGCGAACGCTATCAGCAATAAACCTAATTAAAGATTAGGGTCGAATCCATAGGAAATACAAGGCTTGACTATAAGAATTCATTATCAATCATTTTGAGTATCTATAACTAGAATCCCTAAATGAGGGCGGGAGGGGGGATTTGTGATTTAAGAATAAAACCAAAAAATAAATACTACACTACAACGTGAGAAAACACTCAATATTTGGGACAAATTGGAACTTGTGTTCCCCATGGTTCGTTGACTCAATTATCCTAGACAATATAACTACAATTAGAGATTCGCATGCAGGATGGTAACTTAGGTTTTCCAGCACTCTTGTGAAGCTGAAGGTTGAATTTTGCCATGGTGCTTGGTCGACAACCGTAGTGTGCCAACTAATTATTATCTATTGTCCTAGTCAACCTCCCCTTGGTTAGGTTTGGTTGATTAGACGAAAACACATCAATCGAGTCCTGTCATCTACTTCTCTTTTCCTATTTGTCACTACCTTAGTAGGGATCGTGATAGTAGGCGGGATTTGGTGCTGGCCACTACCAAACAACAATCATAATAAAGAGAAATAGATAATACATGCAAAATTCCAATCATAGAAATGCAATAATCTAGGTCATCCCAAGCCAACTATGCATGGTTCTAACAACCCCAAGTTGCTGGTGCTTAACTACTCATGGGGCAAAAACAATAAAAATGCAAAGACAAGACATAGTGGAGAGTTTTACTCGTAGTAGTAGAGAGTGATAGCACCACAAATTACAAACCACAAGCTTGATATATTAAGAATGAAAACAACGTGGGATTTGTACTCTGCAAAAATGAGTTTTCCAAGAAAATATAAAAATCTAACCTAAAACCCTCAAGAAATCTTGAGAGGATAATCAAAAGTGATATTCAATATCTAGAATTTTGAATCTCCCCTCTAAAATACTAACTTAAATTATTTATTTTATTTACAAATTTATCCTAAAAATTACACAAAAAAGACAACTGGCATCTGGTTTGTCTTGCAGGTACGACTTGTAGGGTGACCTACGAGTCGTAATTGGGGTCTTGTATAAGGTTCTTGGCATTTTAGACTCAACTAGTATGATCCAATTGTATGATTCATTGCTTGGGCTACGACTCGTATACTCATTTTGTAGTCTAGGCCTTCAGTTTTTAGTCTAGCGTTTTGGTTCTTTGTTTCCTGCTACAAGACCAACTATATAAGTCATTTCAAGAATTATGACTCATAGGATTACCTCGTAAGGCTGACCTTCACTTAGCAAATTTTTGACTTTTAGTCTCTGTTTCTTGCTATGAGATCACCCTAAGGCTCGTAGCTTGGGCTACGGCTCGTAGGTGAGTTTGTACGTCCTAGGCTTCAGCCAAATTGGCAATTTTTCTCCAAAATCATGCCAACCTACCTTTTCTTCAATAACAACACAAAAACATATAAAAATCATAAAAATTCGCATTAAGAACTCACAAAATCCCTTGTTTAAGGCATCAAATATGCTATATCTTGACAGCACATCATCGCTCTCCAGTTATTTTTAGTGTTTAGAGCTTTTAATTGCGATCCTAAGTCATTTATGACTTTTGGCCCTGAGAGTTGGACCTCTGGGTCATTCGTTTGGTTTTTATGCCCCCTTTTTTATTTTGGAGTCCTTAGAGTTTGAAGGATTGATTTCAATCAAAATGCTAAAATGATGATGTTAGAATGAAATTCTAACAATTCCATCAGTTTTTAAATGATCATTCTAAGTTATTCCATCATTTTTAAATGATCATTCCAAGTTAAGAGCATGGTCAGCTTGATCCCCGAGGCTATCAATGTGATATTATGTCATTAGGCATTTTAGACTTTGGGTTTTGGCCTAAGTTTGACTTTGGTCAATACTCTTGAAAATCATGTCCAGATGAGAAATTTATTAGCACAATTAACTTCGATAGATCGACTTTGGTCTAGAGAAATCTTTCATGTATGTCTTAAGTATTTTTGTCTCATTTTGGGCCCTCTTATGATTTTTTACTTAAATTGATGTTTGGTTATGGGACTCAATTTTTGTTGGAGACAACCTCTATTAGAAATTGTGACTATATTGTTAAGTCCAAAATATTGAATTTAATAGGATAACATAGTTCATTTGTATGCATGGGGTTTCGAACAACTCTCAGGTGCTCCATTGGAGAATTTTTTAACTTTGCAAACAAGATGATGTAACTCAAATAGTGCAGGACATAGTTTTACTTTGCATTTATGTTCCTAGGGCTATGTTTGCAAAGTCTAACAGCTCAAACCTCTGAGACTGTGAGGCCCATGGATACGACGCGAGGTTATGTTGTTTGTTTTCTACGATCATGGGCAGCACCTCTATGATAATGATTAATAACTTTAGGGTGGGCTGCAATTATGAGCTTCAGGCTCTGCAGTCGTGATGTGTTGTTGGGACTAATCTTTTAAATAAACCAGTTATGCACCAGCCCAACCTCTTATACTCTTCTTATGATTTCTTAAGCTTGGGAGCTCCAATTGAGGCAATTTCAAGTGTTGACTGTATGTGTGGATCGTGTCTATGTAGTGAAGTGTTTGTGAAGCTTAAAAGGAATCATGGTGAGGTAATTACGTGCACAAAGGGCCTTTCCTCTTTCTTGCTTTCTCTTTTAATGGTATATTAAATGCATAATCTTATTTCTCCCATTTGCAAGCATTAATTTGTCATCTATTTCAGGATACAAGCTCTATAAGTCATTTAGAACCTTTTTTATAGAGTCAATTTTGAGATTTTCATCATGAGTCCCACAATGTTACTTTAGAACTGATTTTGGGTTCATCTTCGAAAAATGCAATTTCGGTGTAAAAACATCTGTATTGATGTGGTAATTAACATTTTAATAGCATGAACATGGATAACTTAGATTTAGAGTGTGCATGATTAGCGTTAAGGTATACACTTATCTCCATTCTTGAGCTCTTCTTGATTATGTTTAGTATAAATTTCATATGGATTTAGACTGTATTTGCCTTGTATTTTTTTTTCCTCCATTCTATCTCTATTTTCAGAAATTTTAGTTGAGTCTTAGATTAGTGTAGCCCTTAGGAGACTTAGTTTAGGTGTAAGCTTGTTTATAGTATACATAGAATGAGTATCCCTTCTTAGAATGTTATCCTTTCTTAGAATGTTAAGTGGGTGACCTTAGATAGAAGTTCAGCTTTAGATTCTTTGCTGTGAGTTTTATTTCACTCGTAGCTAGGTGTGGCTTCTGATAAGACTATTTTTCTAATAATGTGCCCAGTGTTAGTTTTTGAGGCCTAGTGGCTCATTGTAGCTATAGGTATAACTTATCTTTGATTAGTTATTGATTAGGGATTATAGAGTTGGGATTAACCAATGATCTAGAGATGTTTTTCTCCCCTGTCATATTCTAGAAGCGTCAAACTCTTTATTGTATATTTAGCTACATGTTGGTAACTTTCTTATTGGATTGTGATTACTTTTTATCATTGGCCTAAGGGCTTGTTTGAGAAGCATCCAGAGCCCAGGTTTGTTCTCTCAACCTTTGTATATAGCGGTAGTGATTTGATCTCTCAGTTTTATGTGTCTTATAAGGATACTGGCAATGACATGCATTATATTATTGTGCATTCATATTGTTTTTGTAGTACAGTCCCAGGTTTATTCATTGGACTATCATTTAAGCACAAAGAGAGAGGAAGATTTTCATGCTATTAATATGGAGTTTGTTTCAAACTAGTGTTAATGAAAGTTGTACCGCTTAGATTACCTAGATTTGATACTTATGAATCATTAAGGGCATGCTCCTTTCTAATTGAGATTATGGAGGCATCCAGGACAACTTTAATTTTTATGATTTGACTGGCTAACACATTGATGCCCTTTCTGCATTATTATGGCTACTATTATTCCTCTAATATCATTGACAAATATAATGATGATAAGACTTAGTTTGGGACCAGACAACATATAAGTTACCCTTGCCTCCATAGAACTTTTATGAAATGTTATATCAGGTGAAGGTGCCCCAAGACTCCTACCTTGCTAGCTAGGCTGGGGTAGGTGTATACAATTGTGGTTACATGCAAATGGAATGTTTTTCATACATATCTTGCATTCATATGCATTATCATTGCCAGTATATTAGTTGTTGTTTGGCACCCTTGATAGTACGAGATATGAATTGGGTTTTATTTGTTGATTGTACTACTAGTAGTATAGGATGTTGGTTGGTTATTGTTTGACCATATCTATACTTATCTATGTTGTACAGTTAATTAGTGATTTATTCTTCTTTGGTGGAATATGTTACCTTTCCTACTAAGTTAAGTTGGATTACTTCTTAGGTAGTTAGATTATTATAGGCTTTTTCTACCACTTGTACCTTGCTAAGTAGGCTTTACAGCCTATCCTTCATGCTAGTAGATAGTAGATTTGTTTTTGCTTAGGTGCGCTTTTTTTTTTCATTTTCTTCCCTTTGTGTATCTTGTCCATTATCTTCCATTACCCATTCTATTATGATCCCATCTACTGCATTACTACTTATGTTATACTTGTCTCATTTATATGATATTTATATTTTCTTTATTTGTAGATCTCAATTGACATATGCCTACTAGCTACTGGTTGTTTGATACTTATACTACACGTTTGTTCCCTGCAGATTGTAGTGAGAGTCCTCGCTTTTGATTAACCTTTATGTAGAGATGTTGTGAATTATAGAGATTGGGGAGCTCCTAGTATCTAGAGTTACCAATTTCTATCAATATTTGTTTAAGCTAGTCTTTATTTTGTATTCGGAGATAGCATGTACTAACATTATATTTATATAAGTTTTGTACTCTTATTTTGTGTATTAGATGCTCAAATACTGACTTATGCTAGGTCTTGGGATGGGTTCTTATATGTTATTTCTTTGGTCTTTTATTCTTTTTCCTTGTTTGGTAGCTTTTCACTTCTTATGATTGTCTTTTACAAGATAGTCTATTGCTTATAATTTCAGGCTATAGATTAGGCTTACCAACTAGTGGGTCATGTTAGGTGCCATCTTGGACTGAGAGGTTGGATTATGACAGTTTGATATCAGATCACCAGGTTGATTTTGGCATTGTTAGCATGAGAGAAATGCTTAGTAGAGTCTTGCATATCAGTACAAAGATGTTTGTATCCTATCTTTGAAAGGCTATAGGTAATTAGTATGAGATTCTATTCTTGATTTCTTATTGTGTGCTTCAAACTTGAATAACCTCTAAAAACTACTCTTTTGGAATCTCTTTCCTAGATGGATAACACAAGGTTACCAAGAGTCACCCTACTAGAGTTATGATGGATCAATTATTTCTAAGTGGGGTTTGTTACTTATTTTGGACTATTCAATTAGGTTTTAGGAGGAGGTTATGCATAACTCCTGCGACCATGACCACCACTTTCTTCTTACAAGCTAGGATTTAAACTTGGGATTTGTCATTGGGTTAACTTTACCACTCCATTTGACATTGCATCACTTGGTAGCAGTAGGCCCTACCTTTCCTTAAGTTGTGAGTTATGTAAAGGCCATGAAGCAAGCATATCTTGATGCTCTCAATGGTGTTATCAGATTTGTAATGGTCCTATTCCTAGATCCATCATCCTTATAGAAGTAGTACCAGGAGGTCCTAAGATAGGTTATGGTGCCTTAAGTAGACAAAGTTAGGGTTAAGTTCCCAAGGTTTGCACGATGACATTTAGGACATAGGATACCTTTGATTATATCTAGGTCTTCTCCACAGGCCTGACAATAGGCTAGGAAGCTTTAGGGGTGTAGTGACTCAATAAAGTCATCTAGGGGTGGTCCCTTAGGTGTTAGAGATGGTTCTCAGGTTGGTAAGGGTAGGGACTTTTATGATAGATCCCACCAAAGATTTCAGCTGACTGTTTCCATCCAGAGTGACCATCTTTATATTACAGCTAGAGAGAAATAGATATAGCATTGTCTAGGTTAGGCTAGTTATAGTTTGGGCCTAGAGTCCAAGGAGTTTAGATTTGATTCCTACCTACAGTGGCTGCATTATTATAAATTATTCTTCTCAGGGCTATATGATTGAGGTGAGCTTGATCATTAGTCCTGAAAGTGTCCCTAATAGAGGTTATTTATTTAGGCATAGTAGACTTCCTCTTCTCCCTAAACTAGAGTTGTTGGGACTTGTTGCATGTGTAGGGAGATGGGCTATTGATCTAGAGAGTGTCCCTAGCATTAGGACAGTTAGGTAGCTTGTTCAGAAAATCCGACTCATGGGATCATGTCACATCCAACCAAAGATAGTACTTAGAGTGTTACCAGAAGTAGTTCAAGTATTTGGGCTGAGGTTGATTATGATTCTTCCTATGCTTCTATAGGCAAACAGAGGACGAGTCTCTAGGAATCGGTTGTACTCACGTAAATTTATTTCTAGGTCCTTTTTTGCTTGTATTATGTGGTTTTGGGGTTTTTATACCCATCGATGCTTAGTTGAGTTGTTACATTCATCTTGTGATTATGGTATTTGCTTTACTTTGGTTTTGATGTATGTGTTTTAGTGTCACAATTGATTTTTTTTAATAGTGGAGTGTTTTTGCCCTAAATTTATGTTTGGAAAAATGGTAAGGTAGTACTTTGTAGCTTTGTGCTTATCTTGCTTTCTGTAGTTAATTTTTTTATTTTAACTCCCTTATTTTGCTTAGTTTAGATGGTTACCTTTATCACTTGTTGTTCTATTGTTAGCTGATGTGAGGTTGTTGTCGAGAGAGAAATGTATTGGTGGTGCAACATTTTGGTCATATGGTAGGACCTAGTTATCATAGAAGTTACAATAGTTATGTTCCATCCCTTGGGTTTAGTGCTCTAAAATTGGTGGCTAAGGGTGTTGCATGTGTAGAGTAGTGTAACCTTGAGTAGATCATTGTAGTTCCAGTTGATCGCTTCTTTCTTATGTCATAGCCTTTCTTTGATTGCAGTGTTGTGACTCATTCATTCAATATTCCTATACTTATTTTCGAGCATCTTAGCAATTAGATTATGACTAGCTAGAATTTGAAGGTGTGGTTCTTTCTTATGCCTTGCTAAAGTTGTAGTTAATTTGCTATAGTGGAAGTGGTAGCTTTAGAGGTTGAGGTTGCTGAATTGGCATCAAAATAGTAGTGTCCCTTGGTGGCTTCAAACTTTAGACTTTTGGGTTTGATTAGATGATGGAATTCTGCTCAGAAGATTCATCTACAGGATAGGGTCAAAGTAAATTGTGAAATCTATAAGCTTGTGATTGTTATATGGAAGTTCATTTTCTTATTCTTATAGATCGACGCTGGTAGATGATTGGGTTAGTATTGTTAGCTTATCATCATTTAGTTGAGTCTAATTGTTGCCTAATAGCTCAATATTTCTTGGAATAGGCTATAGTGGTTAGTTTCAAAAAGAGGTGTTTCAGCTTGACATTGTTGGTTTTGGGTGATGAGGATATATCTTAGTATTTGCCCTGACCTTAGATCTTTTTTTACCATTATTATTCTTCAATATCCGAATGGTGCATGTGTTTCATTTGAAGCTTATGTTGTGAAATCTAGTAGACAGGATTCGATTTGTGCTGAAAATGTTCGAGATAGCTAAGGATCAGTAGGATGCTCTTAATTGCTAGAGATATTGGACTTTTGAGCTTGGGGCAAGTAGTTTATTTGCTAAAGTTTATTTTGATTGTATTTGGGTTCTGTGTCTCCTCAATTCAATGGTCCTAGTAAAGTTTGGGTTTTTGCAATTGATTTTGCTCATTTTTGTTTATTTTTCAATTTAGTGAATAAGAGTTAGATGTCAAAGACAACAATTAGAGGAGTTTGGAATGATAAGGTGAACTTGAGGTTCTCTTTTAAGAATGGATTGTATTTCAGTGTTAGCCAATTCATGAAAGTGCCTAAGGTCCTGGTGGAGTATGTAAGCTGGGTATCCTTGTCTACTCATGCTTATTGGTTGCCATTGTCATTGACTTTCACAGACACAAGTTATTTTAGTAGTGGATATTATAATGACCCTTTGAGTCATTTTCTTCGCTTCTTGATCTTGTTAGTATCTAGAGTATTTCCACAGTGATCTCAAGTCATTCATAACTTACTGGCACTAACAGTTCAATCGCCTGATCGTTCGTTTGATTTCTATGCTTATTTTTGTATTTTGAAGCCCTTAGAGTTTAAACGGTTGACTTTGGCCAAAACTCTGGAAATGGACTTCTAATAGTTCCATCAACTCTGAAATGATCATTTTAGGCTAGGAACATGGTATCTCGGATACCTAGGTTATCAGTGCAAAATAATGGCATTTGACGTTTTAGCCTTTAAGCTTAGGCCTAAGTTTGACTTTGATCAACATTCTTGAAAATTGTGTTAAATAAGAATTTCATCAATACAATTATCTCTAAAACATTTATTTTGATCTGGAATGACCTTTTATATGTGTCTTAAGGCTTTTGGTCTAATTTTGAGCCATCTTGTCATTTTTGGCCTAAAATGGTGTTTGGGCGTGATACCCACTTTTTGTCAAGATGATTATTATTGGAAATTTTGACTGTTGAGTTTGAAATGTCAAATTCGATAGGGTAGCATAGGTTATTTGCATGAATCCCAGGCACCCCGTAGAGAATTTTCAACTTGGGAAACTAGTTAATGTAGCTTAGCTAGTGCAAGTCAAAGTTTGTATTCGTGTGCCTAGGGTTGTGTTCGCAAAGGTTGATAGCTCGGACCTTCATGATTGTGAGGCCCTTCGCCATGATCTCAAGGTTATGTTATTTGTTCTCCACAATCATGAGCAGCACCTCCCTGATCATGATGAAAAACTATAAGGTGGGCCATGATCACAAACCCTAGTCTCTACAGATGTGATATTTTTGTGGGACTTGTCTTTTAAATAAGACAAATCATGCAGCAGTTTGACCCCTTATAATCTTCTTACAGTTTCTTGAGCTTAGGATCTCTATTATAGGAAATTTCAAGTGTTTGATGTTTGTGTCAATTATGGGTATGATTAAACTGTTTTGGGAGCTTCAAAGGTGTCATGGTGAAGTAATTTCATGCCCAAAAGGGTTTCCTCCTTTTTGCTTTCTCCTTTAATACTAAAATAATTGCATGATCTTATTTCTTCTATTTGTGAGCATTGAGTTTTGTTCCAGTTTAGGCTACAAGCTTTATAAGTCATTTTGAACCTTCTTACATAATTTATTTTGAGGTTCTTATCATTGGTTTCATAATTCCATTTATACCTAATTTTGGGTCCATCTCAGAAAAATGTAATTTTGGCATCAAAACGTCCATATTGACATAGTGATCAATATTTTGATTGTATGGTGGAGTTTAGAGATGACTCAAGCATGGATAGCTATTGTGAAGTGAATTTGGAGCATGCATGATCGACTTTGAAGTAGGTAGGTATCTATATTCTTAAGATCTTCTTGATAATGTTTAGTACATTTCGTGTGAATTTGAATTGTTTTCAACTGGTATTTCATTTTCCTCCATCTTATTTCTATTTAGTAAATTCCAACTGAGTCTTAGAGCACTATAGCCCCTGGAAGACCATAGTTTAGGTTGGGGATTGTTTTTGGCATGACATAGAATGAGTATCGCTTCTTATAATCTTAAGTGGACGACTTTAGATTGAGGTTTGGCCTTAAATTCTTCAATGTGAGTTTGATTACCCTCGTATCTAGGTGTGGCTTTCGATAAGAGTGTTCTTGTAGTGCACTTGGTGTCAATTCCTGAGGCTTGAGTGGCTCATTGTAGCCATAGGTATGACTAGCTCTGCTTATTTATTGATTAGGGATTATAGAGTTGGGGTTAGGAGACGATTCTAAAGATATTTTTCTCCCCTATTTGATTTAGCTACCTGAAATCCTTAAATGTACATTTTGGCTGCTTTATAATAACTTCCTCATTGGATTGTGATTACTCTTTATTGTTTATTCCAAGACCATGTTTGAGGAGCAGTCGAATCCCAATTTAGTTCTCTCAACCTTTATATATAGAGGTAGTCGATTGATCTCCTAGTTTTGTGTGCCTTATTTGGATACTAGCAATGGCATGCCTTGCATTGATTATTCATTTATACTAGTTTTGTCGCACTATCTCAGTTCATGCATTAGCTTATCATTCATGCACAGAAACAGAGCGAGAGAGAGAGATTTTCATTCTATTGATATGGAATTGGTTTCAAATAGTTTTACCGAGAGTCCTATCACCCGGTTACCTAATTTATTGATTTTGATACTTACGAGGCATCAAAAATGCGCTCTTTTCTACCTAATATTATGGACACATCCAGATGACCTCAAATTTATTATTTTACTAGCCGACAAATCGACGTCCTTCCTACGTGATTATAGCTACTATTATTCCTCTAGTATAACTAATAGGGATAATGATAATAAGACCTTGTTTGGATCCAAAAAATGTATATGGGTTACCTACGCCTACGTGGAACTTTCATGCCATGAGTACCATTGGATTGGGTGACTATACCACATGGGTCCTGCCTTACTAGTTGAGCTAGAATGGGTCTATACACTTGTGGATATGCATTGCAGAGAGATTTCATGCATATCTTGTATTCAAATTTATCACCATTGCCAGTATATTGATTGTTGTTTGACACCCTCGGTAGTATGGGATGTCGATTGGGTTATGTTTGCTAATTGTATTGTTAGTTGTATGAAATATCGATGGGTTATTATTTGATATCTGTAGTTGTCTATGTCGTACAATTAATTAATAACTTTTTTCTTCTTTGATTGAATATGTTATCTTCCTACTAGCTTGAGTTATATTAGTTTCTAGACAATTAGGTTATTTATAGGCTCTTGATATTTTATGTCACTTATACCTCACTGAGTAGGTTTTGTAGTCTATCTTTCTTAGTAGTAGATAGTAGACCTATTTTCCTTGGGTGGGCTTCTTTTTTTGTCTTCTTTGCCTTGTGTATCTCGTCCATTTATCTTTTATTACCTATTCTATGATGATCTTATCTACTGGCTTACTATTTGTATCAATACTTATCTTGTTCATATAATATTTATACTTGCTTTATGTGTAGAGCTTAGTCGGCCTATGTCTACTAGGTTCCATTTGTTTGGTAGTTATCCTACCCTTTTGTTCTTTACAGATCGTCGTGCAAGTCCTCGCTATTGATTGACCTTCATGTAGAACTGTTGTGAATTTCAGAGATTGGGGTGAGCTTCTAGCATTTGAAGTTACCAATGTTATCTGTATTTATTTAGGTTAGTCTTTATTTTGTATTCGAAGATAGCCTATACTGATCTTATATTCACAAAAGTTTTGTACTTTTATTTTGTGTATTGTGCTCTAATACTAACTAAAGTCAGGTCTTGGGATGGGTTCTTGTATGTTTTCTATTCTATCTTTTATTCCTTCTTTTTGTTTGGCAGCTTTTTACTTTTTATGACAGTCTTTCACGAGATAGTCTGTTGTCTATAATTTTGAGCTATGCATTAGTCTTACCTTTTAGTGGGTCGTAATAGGTTCCATCACGACGTTCGAGATTGGATCGTGATACTTGTTGTGGGCGAATTGTAGAAAATTATTTTGGACAATGTTAATCAATTTTCTGCTTATTAATTGATTTATATGTCAATTATGAATTAGTTGGTGTTCACTTCAATTCACATTCATAATAAAGTTCTTGTCCTACTTTGTCAAAATTATTTCTTTTTCAAAATGTAAAAAGCATAAATTTTCTCCTGAACTAGTTTTAAAAAATCGATTACACATTTAAACTATCATAACGATTTATTACACACTTTTGCTATTCAAAAATAAATTTATTTATCTCGTAAACTAACGTGGAAAAAAATAAAAATTACATTTGATAAAAAAACTAAAAAGATAAATTAAAATTCCCTTTGCATCCGCACCTCCACACCAACCCCAACACCACATTCCATTGATCCTCCTCCTCCTCTTCTTCATTCTTTTTTTTAAAAAAAAAAAATTATCATCTTTCATATTCGATTTTCACCTCCACCATATTCCACTCTACCCTACCTCCACAAGAATCCTCTCCCCCCTCCCCCCTATCTTTTTTTAGTTCTTATCCAATTTTACTATCTCCATTATACCTTTTTTTTCCAGCTTTGTTGGCAATTGATAAAACTGATGATTGAGTTTAAAAAATAAAATATAATGACGGATTTATTGGTGATGGGTGGTTGGTAGCAAATAAGAGGAAATTGAAGGTAGTGAAGAAGAAGAAATCGATATCAGTAAAGGTGGTAGTGGCGAATTTGTACCTTTTAATGGGAATAATGTGACTTTGGTTTTAGGGGTTGAATTTGTAATGATTCTTACAATTTTTGTGGGAACTATAGTGATAGTGTGATTTTGACAATAGTGGTTATTTTAATTTTTGATGGTAAAATATATGAATTTGGTGCTAATATGGTGACAATGGTAATGATTTCATGGTGGTGTTCTTGAAAATGAAGCAATTTGAACGACATTGATATTTTATTTTTGAAATTTGACATGGCATTTAATGTGGCTGTGATATAGTATTGATGTGGCGCGAGTGTGATAAATCTCCTATTGTGAGAATGGTGTTATACATTTAGGAGGTAAATAAATTCACTTTTGATTATTACAGGTGTTTAATAGGTCGGGATAATATCCACCTAAACTACACCGTAAGTGTGATGATTTACTTCACGGACGAGGTCTCTGGTTCAAGTCCAGGATGACCTAACTGCGCCAGGGAAAAGAATAGAAGAAGCATCTAACTACTTCATGCATGCTCCACTTGGCTAATTAAAATCCCAGTTACACATGTTAACTCAACTAGAGTCTCATCATCCACCTAAACTATTTTAAAATGAATAAATATAACTTAAAAGATGATGTGGCATAGAAGGTGTGCACACTCTCTCTCGAAGACATGTGAAAAATGAAAAAAAAAGGGGGCACGTGTCCTATTTTAATTGGTAACTTCATAATTAATTAGTACACATCATTATTGGTATTAAAATTTATATATATTTTATTATTTTTATTTCTTTTTATATAAAATATTTGTTTTAATTTCTTCCCCACTTTAAACTTTTTATTTTTTTCTGTGATTAAGTCCTATCTTTTCATTTTTAATTCTTTTTAAAGAAATTATGTGTATTTTATAAAAGAAAAATTAAACACATATCCTTTAATTTTAATGTTTTATTTTTTGTATGCTTTTTTTATTTTCATTTACTTATTTTGGTATCCATTCGAAATTAACTTATTTTAAATACAAGGCATTTGGAATTAAATTTGAAATCAAATTAAAAGGGAGGACAAAATAATTTTAAAAAATTAAATAAAATTAATAGAAAAATAAAAGAAAAAAGACAATGAATGAAGGGAAAAGAAGTTAAAAAATATAAATACAAGAATTTTTTTTAAAAGAATTATATATTTATTAACTTAATTTAAATACAAGATAAAAAAATAAGAAAATTCAAACAGAATTCAAAGCTTAGAAATATAAAAGAAGAATATTCTTTTTTAAAAAATATGCTGATCTGGCAGGCACGTGTGTACAAACACAATTAATTTGCTTGATTGAAGGTGCCTCTTAGTACAAAAGGTGTACGAAAATGCAAAACGATGAGTTCCGTAGGTAATGCAATCCTAGTTAAACTAAGGTGTGCCATTGGATTCGATCATAATTTACTCCTATAAGTATTATATAAATAATTTTTTATAAGTATATATTATTTAATTATATTCTCATATTTAATAAGTCGCTAAATTGAAAAACTTATGGTTTACTTGTCTACTTCAATTACTTGAAGTAGACAACTGATTATTGATGTGTCTATTTGATTTTACCATGTCATTTTTATTAAGTATTACTTTAGTTGTTGTAGCTATGAATTTACAATATTACCCCTAATATATATAAGTTGCAATGAAGTTGTTCAAGCAGGCAACAGATCGACATACCTTCTTGAAAAACTTGAAGGTACCTATAATTTTATATGATTTTTTTATTTTAATTTATTTATCTTATTTTTAATTTTTTATACATTTAAAAATTATATAGAAAATTTAGGGGTGATTTGGTAATTTTTTGAGAGCAGATCGGCATGTCTACTTGAATAATTTAATATGCATTTGTACTTTTTCAATTTTTTGTTTGTCTTGATTTTTCAATTTTAAAAATATATTTTAAAACTGTGAATATTTATTCTAAACTATGATAATTAACAACTTAAAATATATAAAAGATATATAAAAAATTGATTGAGTTTCAAAATTTTATCGGTGCACACATAAAATAGGAGAGAGAACGTAACAAATATTTGAAAACAACACAATAATACTGAAAAAATCTCAATATTAATAATTTAAAATATTTATAAGATATAAAAAGTTCGATTGACTTTCAAAATTCTATTAGTATCGTATAAATCAAGACAGAGGAAGTGAAATATATTATTTAAAATTACCTAAAAAAAATTTGTAAATTAGAATAATCAATAATTTTAAATATTTTAAAAACATATAAAAAGTTAGTTTGATTTTCTAAATTCTATTATGGTCATATAAATTGGAACAAAGAGAGTAATATGTATTATTTGAAAATTACTTTAAAAAATACTATAAATCAAATAACTAAGAACTTAAAATATCTAAAAATGATATTAAAATTATTAACTTTAAAATTCTATCTGAATCACATAAAATGAAAACAAAATATTTATTGAGCTCGTGCAACACACGAACTTTGTCACTAGCATAATTAGGGGGGGGGGGGGGTTCATGGTTCGGTTTGGATCGGTTGTTAGTTAAACCATAATCAAACCAACTTGGTCAGTTTTTAAAATTTCTAAAACAAACCTGACCAAATTAAAAAATAACCATCGGTTTAGTTATTGTCAGTTTGGTTTATGCTTTTTTTTTTCAATTTGAAAGTAATAAATTTTTTGAGGGCATACATATCTCAAAGGCACATATACCTAGTACATGAACAATTCACAAAAAGGTAATGTGGATTCAATTAATCAATAGTACTAGAGTTGTTATGTGATTTAATTAAAAAATACTAAAATTAATATACACGAACAAAATGATTTAGTTAAGCAATACTAAAGTCATAATACAACAAAATTCAAAATTTTATAGAAGGAAAAAAAATACCAAAGTTCAATAACAAATAACTATCCGGGGAGGGGTTACAAGAAAACTACATATCAAAATACTAACAAAAGAATTTTCAACTATAAATAGTAAAGTTAAAGATTTAAATTAATTAACATCTAATAAAATATTTACATATTCTTTATTAATACTATATAAATAAATACGAAATTTATATACATAATTATTAGATTCGATTTGGTTATTTTTGCTGTTTTTTTTTAGTAAAACCAAAATCAAACCAAAAAGTATTGATTTTAAAAATTTAAAAATCAAACCTAACCAAATCCAATCGAATATCAAATTTTTTAATCGGTTTGATTTAAATTGCAAAACAACAACAACAACATACCCCAGTGGCTCAAAAGGCTCCTGCTCATTGCGGAGTGAGGGAGGGTCGTATGTATGCAGCCTAATCCCTATGTTTAAAAACATAAAGCGGCTGTTTCCAGATGACCCATGAGGAGCGTCGAAAGTT
>JAOTQJ010191737.1:0-21403 GCA_025642045.1 Solanum sejunctum
GCTAATTTACTTAGAAATAAGGTAAAAACTTTTGTAAATCTTAATAAGTAACAATTTAAAATTTAAACACATATAAAAATTAAATTGACTCTTAAAAATTCTATTTGTATTACATAAATTGAGAGAAAGAGTAATATATATTATTTGAAAATTATATAAAAAATATTTATTAAATAATAAATAAACACAAAATGAGAAGAAAATATTAAGGTAGTGACTTAAATCGTGATCACAACAAATTTAATTGTTTCACAAAATGATTTTTTTTGTCATTACCTACTAATGACTTTAAATCATATGAGATAACAAAATTTAGATGATGGTCAATAAATTGACAATATAATAGAATACTGAGTGCACGTAGAATATGATGGGTAACACCATCCAAACAAGGTGTAAGAATTTGCTACATGGCATATTATATGTATAACTATAATGTGAAATGAAGGTGGCCATCGCTTTAGCCCTCTTTCAGTGCATTATTGAAAAGCCTAAGTATGATGATTCCTTCATTTCCTAATGAAGCTTCACAATCTGAACTATACAAAGGGTTATTCCAAACTCAATATGGTCAATTATATCAAACCTAGCTGCTTGGTTTGGTGGCTGGAGTGTCATAGAGCATGTCCGTCGTTGTGAGTTTAGATCCCACTAACAAGATTTTTATTTCTTCCATTTCTACAAACCAATAGTAGGCCCCACATACAATAATTAATTACCTAACCAAAAGTTCAATTGATTTCAAAATTTTTTAAATTAATAAAGGTATATTGCTTAATATTAACATAAAATATACTATAAGTTGCAATAATTTATAACTTTAATATCTCAAAAATATATAAAAAGTCTATATGTGTTGCATAAATCAAGACAAAAATATTTATAGGCCTATGCTTGATTAACTTTTTGACTAAACTAAGTATTATTTCCATTTTAATTAATTATTTCTATTTAATTTGACCAAAAACGAATCAAATTATTAACTTTCTGACCAAACTAAATATTATCTCCATTTAATTAGTTGTTTCTATTTAATCTGACCAAAAAATTAAATTGTTTAATTTTTGACCTAACTAATGGCCTTTGCTAAGTTCTATGTCTTGAGGTATTGTTGGACAAGTTATGTTTTATGCTTGAGTTTTGAGTCATCTATGTTATTAAGTATTAAACTCTCTCCCTTAGTCTCAGTTTCCCTTGTTTATGTTTTCTCTTGTTGTTTATCTTGCTTCCGCAACCAAGGATGTGTTTATAATAAGCTAAGAGGCTTGTTTGGAGTTCCTTCGTGTTCTTCATTCACCGTGTCATTTCTAGGCCCTAGTTTGGGTCATGAAAAACTTGGTATCAGAGTACTAGGTTGTTAATGGTCCTCAGAGTCTAACACACCGCGTCGATTAGAGTCTTATTCATGGTTGTGAAGTGCACCACGACTATGGATGAGAGGCTATGAGGTATTTTAGAAAATATTTTCTTTCTTCTTGATCTATGTCATGCGGTAGAGTTAAGACCCCTAATGCTTATTTCTTATTTTAATCATTGCGATTCAAAATATGTCTCAAGCTGCCTAGAACAGTGATATATCAAATGTAGAGATTCGTAATGCTCTATGGCTATTGGCGAAAGCAGTGATGATCCAACTCAATCAACAAGTGAGTTCCCTCGATACTTCAAGTAGTAAGAGTGGGAAGAGGAATGCTAAGAGAGTCCGAGTTGGGGAGCTCCATCTTCTACTAGACTACTGGTGCCTATGTTCAGAAAGGGAAGGATTTCTGTTGCTAATTGTAAAGAGTGTGGCAAGGGGCATCTAGGAAAGTGTTTGGTGGGTACTAAATATTGTTACAAGTGTGGCAGTGTTGGGCGTAAGATAAGGGATTGCCCGATAGGCTCAAAGGGAGTGAGAAGAAGGGTTCAATGTGGAGATAACAATGGTGGGATCACTAATCGCAAATGCTTTAGTTGTGGGAAGAACCATGGTGGTCCATGCTTGAGGAAGTCGAATACTTTTTATGGTTGTGGTGTAGTAGGCCACAAGGTTAGTGATTGTCCACATGTTTGAAAAAGGTGTTAAGGTGGCCGACCTCAAGGAAAAGGCGGTTATGTTAATCAAGAGGATCAAGGAGTGGATGTGGCACCCAATGTTATTACTAGTATATTGGAGTTTCTTTTGACTTTGATGTATGTGCATTGATGGGTCCAAGTGCTATTATCTCGTTTATTATCCCTTTTGTTTGCTCATGGGATTCATGTGTGTCCCGAGTTGTTGTGTGAACATTTGGTGTCTACCCCATTGGTGAGTCTATTGTTGCTAAGGAGGTCCATAGGATTTGTTACATGGTCATATTGCATAGATCTTGTATTGTGGCTATGTTAAAATAGATATGGTGGATTTTGATATTATACTTGATGTGGATTAGTTGCACGCATATTATGTCCATTATTGGTATGATCTATAGAGTTAGATTCCAATTTTCTAGTGAATTCGTTATTAAGTGAGAAAATCATGATGCAGTGTCAAGGGTAGATTTATTTCTTGCATTTAATCCCATAGGTTATTTCTAAGGGGAGTCTCTATCATCTTGCGAGAATTAGGGATGTCGAGTACAAGTTCCTTCCTATAGGGTCAGTTTCAGTGGTTAATGAGTTCCTTGATATCGTTCCTAGTAAGCTTTCCAGTGTTGTTTGTATAGAAGAAGGTTGGTTCCCTTAGAAAATGTATTGATTACCAGCAACTTGTTAGGGTCACCTTAAATAATAAGTACCATCCACCAAGGATTGATGATCTATTTGACCAACGTCAAGGGGTTAGACACTTCTCTAAGGTTGATCTCCGGATCGAGTTTTGTCCTCGAGAGAAGATGAGGGTAGGTGATATCCCTAGGTATCCTTTCGGACTAGGAGTGAGCATGTTGAGTTGTGGTAGAGTTGTTTGGTTGACCTATGCACAAGCTGTATTTGTGGGTTTCATGGATAATGTCTTAAAACCCTACCTTGGCATATTTGTGGTGGCTCTAGGGATGAAATATTGAATTATTTAGAGCTTGTGAATTTATTGGAGGGTAGTGTAGCAAATTTCAAGGCAAAAGAAGTTGTATGCTAAGTATGAGAAATGTGAATTGTGGTTGTAAGAGGTTTCCTTTTAAGATCATATGGTGTCGAGGGATGGTACTAAGGTAGATCCTAGAAAGATGGAATCAGTTAGAAATTGGCCTAGACCTTTGGCTCCATTGGACATTAAAAGTTTCTTGGGTTCAGTGTGTTACTACCGGAAGGGTTGTTGTGTATTGTGATGCCTCACAAATTGGTTTGGGTGATGCTTTGATGAGGAATGATAAGTTGATAGCCTATACTATTATACCTTAAGATGAATGAGAAGGATTATCCTATCTATGACCTTGAAATGTCCTCCATGGTATTTGCTTTAAGAATTTGGCATCATTCTTTGCATAGGGTGCATGTTGAAGTGTTTACCGATCATAAGAGTCTTCAAAATGTGTTCACCTGAAAAGCCCTTAGGTTGAAGCAACAAAGGTGGTTATAGCTTCTAAAGGATTATGACTATTACCCTAATAGGGATAATGTGAGGTCGATACTTTGAGTAGGGTGTCCATGGGTA
The DNA here is from genome assembly GCA_025642045.1 of Solanum sejunctum. Lineage (NCBI taxonomy): Eukaryota > Viridiplantae > Streptophyta > Magnoliopsida > Solanales > Solanaceae > Solanum > Solanum sejunctum. Next base: position 3,611 of record JAOTQJ010191737.1, read on the forward strand.
ACCTAGCTCATGTTGATAGTGGTAGCAAATGGGTGACTAGGTAGGTCCACTAGTCGGCTAGATTGAGGGTTAGGTTAGAAGAGGTTGACTATGGTGGTGTAGTGGTGGTTAGTGGTTCTAAATCTTCATGGGTTGAGGAGGTAAGGTCAAAGCAAGATCTTGATCCCCCCTTGTTAGAATTGAAGGCCTTAGTGAGAGATGACAAGGTAGAGGTTTTCTCCCAAGGGGGAGATAGTGCCCTTAGGTACTGAGGTAGTTTATATGTGCTAGTGTGGATGACTTGAGAAAGAGGGTTCTTGAAGAGACTCATAATAGCTATCATTTTAGCATTGGTAAGGCTCCTTTTGAGGCTTTGCATGATAGATGTTATAGGTCGTCGGTTAGGTGGTTGAGCTTAGGGAGATGGCTTTGTTGGGTCCAGATCTGGTTCTGGGGGCTATGGAGAAGGTAGGTTGATTAGAGAAAAGTTAAAAATAGCCTAAATTCATCAAAGGTCCTATGCCAGTGTAGGGAGTAAGGATCTTGAATGTAAGGGTGATGATTGGGTCTATTTGAATGTTTCAACAATGAAGAGTGTGGTCCAATTTGGAAAGAGAGGGAATCGCGTTTAAGGTTTGTGAGTCCTTATAGAGTACTCAGGGGGATTGGTGAGGTTGCATCCGAATAGGGATTACCTATGGATATGGAAAGGGTTCGTCCAGTTCTTCTTGCTTCTAGGTTGAGGAGAGGTGTTGGTAACTCTAGTGCTATAGAACTCTTTGAGTTTTTAGGTGTTATGGAGGATAAGTTGGCTTAGGAGAAGATCTTGGGGGAGATATTGGATGGATGGGTGGAAAAAGTTGAATAATAAGTATGTGGTGCTTGTCAAGGGCTTTTGGAAGCATCGTCAAGTTGGTAGTCTCTCTTGGGGAGCTGAAGCGGGCATGGATAAGCAATATCCGTATCTTTTTCATTCTATTCAAGCTTATGATAATATTTCAAGTTCCTTTTTATGATTCAAGTCTTATGTTTCATCCCCTATGTCATTTAGATGCATTCATATTTATGTTGACAAGTTCATGATGATTTTGACACTTATATCGGAATTTTAAAAATGGCGTTTAAGCATATTGTTGCACTCTTGTTAGGGCTGATTTCTTCATGATTACCCTTTTCATGTACGTTTCTTTGACATTTGGGGACGAATGTTCCCAAGGGGGAGGGGGAGATATTGAAATGACCCCCAAAAAGTGCCCGAAAATGTGCCTCGAAAGTGTACAAATTATAATTTTTATATATCTCAAAATTCATGTGTGACATCAAAAATCTGACTTCATATTCTTGATTAGGGGACACAATTTAGTGGAAAATGAGTCTAATCCCGATTTTATAGCGACCATATCAAAATGTAAAAATCCCAAAATGCAAATTCCAATGAGGTATTCGAGTCCCTAGCGCGACGCGGCCAGGGCGCGCCTCAGTGTATTGTTGTGCCATTTATTTTATCTTGATCCAAGACCTTTGGGTCTTGGGACTAAGTCTTCCTATACGTGAAAATACCTATACTTAGTTATATTTCTCCTTCATATCATGTAAGACATTCCCCAATACTCTCTCAAACACTTAGATAAATATTTTACTCAAATTTCAAGTGCTAAATCTCATTCCAGATCTTAAGAAAATCACTGAAGCTTCAAGTTCTCATCTCCATCTTCATCAAGGAATTCTCCAAAGTCGAGGTATGTGGGTTTCAACCATTGGGTCCTTTCATCCATGGTGACAAGATTCCTTTTCACCTAAATCTCATGTTTCTAAGTTGATTTATATATGGGTCTTACTTATTACGAATTTGACTATGAACTATGTTGAGGTTTGATGATAGTGTGACTGTTTGAGCATGTTTTGAGCTATGACTCTTTGATTTATCTTGAGATATGATAAAAGATTTTGATGTATCTTGTATGAGGATATTACCAAGTATTGGTGGGTAGTTTTACATTAAGTTTTCTTACATGATTTCACTCTTGAATTGCATGATTTTATAGTAGCAATACACACCTGCCAAGTGTTTGATAAAATATCCCGATTATGTTTCTTGAGTTGTTGAAGGCCTAATTCATGGCATATGAGTTAAGTGACTTTACGATGATGAAAAGATGGTATGTATGTGTTGTTTTCATGAGAAATATCTATTGTCTTATAAGTTGACCATAGCCAATTGAGGTGTGATGCCTCAATTGTCTTAGATGGGGGTGGTAAGCTATCAACCAATTAGGGGGTTGGTACCTCAATCATTCCCGGAGGAGGGTGGTCATATCCGTCAACCAATTAGTGGGTTGGTAACTCAATCATTCCCGATGGAGGGTAATCATGTCCGTCAACCAATTAAGGGGTTAGTACCTCATTTGCCTTGGATGGAGTGGTAAGGCATCAACCAATTGAGGGGTTGGTACCTTAATAACTTCCGACGGATGGTGTTCATGTCCGTCAACCAATTGAGGTTTGGTACCTCAATCACTTCTAAGGGGTGGTCTATCTTGGATTCTAAGAACTAAGTTTGCTTGGTATATAGAGATGGTCTCTTCCTTCACATGTAATATGTTCTATATAAGCATGTTTCACTTCAAGCATCATTCATACATGACATATTATTATTATGTTATCCATTGCTTATGATATTGCATTTTGCCTATGTTGCCTATCTCTTGTTCCATTGCATCCTACATGCTTAATACATTTAACTATACTAATGCATACTCTATGCCTATATGATATTACCATGTAGGAACTAGAGCTCCCATTGATTCTCCTTCACATGGCTACAAAGATTGTTCAAGTTAGCTTTGATGAGTCCTTATGTCCGGTGACAATCTCTGTATTCTTTCATGCTTATGCTTGGACTACATATTTCGGAATACTTATGGTCATTACTATGAAGGTGAGTTCGGTTGTTTGTGTTGTCTCCCGGTAAGTTCTATGTCTAGAGATGTTATTGGATAAGTTATGTATTATGCTTGAGTTTTGACTCATCTATGTTATTTAAGTATTAAACTCTCTCTATCTTAGTTCCAATTTCCCTTATTTATGTTTTCTCTTGTTGTTTATCTTGCTTTCGCGAGCAAACATATGTGTATGATATGCTAAGAGGGTTGTTTGGGGTCCCTTCAGGTTTCTCATTCATCGTGTCACGTCTAGGCCCTAGTTTGGGTCATGATAGTTGATCACGAAGCTGTAACACTCCCTAATTCTTTCCTACTATATATGGATGTAGATGCGGAGGAGATGCTGAGAAAATATTGAAAAAAAGCTGTAGGAGCAGGTTTGCGAGAGTCATTATGACTCGTAGAGAGACTTATTAGTCGTAAAAAGGGGTCTCATAGGGAATTCTAGTAACTCTGAGTTTCAAGACCCTTCAGTTTAAGGGAGGAGTTTATGACTCATAGAACCCTTTATGACTCGTAGATGAGGGTTTCATGACAAATTCCAATGACTTAGTTTGCTATTTCAACTTGCTTATGAGAAAGAGTTTATGACTTGTAAACACATTACGACTAATAAGATGAGGTTTTGTACTAATTTTCGGTGATCCCTAGTTCATGAGGGGCTTTTTATGACTCATAGAATTATCTACGACTTGTATACGGGGTCTCGTAGACCCTAGAAATAATTTTAATGAGGGGTATTCTTGTCTATTTAGATTTTTATTTAAACAAATCTCTGGTCATTTTGGCCATGGATAGGGTCTTAAACAAACCCTAAGGGTATTCATTCTTTATTCCACACTTGGGTTTTCTTGAGAATAAGAGGAGAGGAGAAAGAGCAAGGGATTTGAATTCAAGCATAAGGATTGATTGAGGTTCAATTGTTTCTTCAATTCGCAGGTATGTAAGGCTTACCAAAATGTGAAATTTCTTTCTTCAGATGCCGCTTCAACATCTTGAGTCAAGATTTGAAAAAGAGTTGAGATTTGAGAATTTTTACTACCCAAACTTTGAATCTTCATTTTCATCACGAGGTCTTATTATACTACATGAGATAATCACTATATTGCATCAGTATGGATATAAGATCTACACATGTATTTCATACTTGATAGCATGAACCTTAAATCACATGTTTTATGAAATTCTATTCATATCATTGAATATTTGAGTTGATGCAAATTGAGCATTTAAAGTTGAGTAATTTGAGTATGAGGAGCATGTTACATTGAGTCACCTACATTTATACATATGAGTATTTTGGTTGTACTACCTGAGGAGTCATGTTGAGTGAGTCTAAGTGACCATTTAAGTCTGGGTTAAATGAGTCTAAGTGACCATTTGAGTCTAGTTTAAATTTGATGACTTTCATTGATTGAATGAGTTGATGAATGGTTGAGATGAGATACCCCAAAGGGGTGGAGTTTTGAGTTGATTAATGAGTCAAGCATAATTTAGTCTTTGGGAGAGTATCGATAGTTTAACCCACACAACTATGTTGCTAGCATAGGATAGTCATTATAGCTCATTCTAGAGACTCGTCCCACACGCAGACATTTATTATGCATCCATAGGAGAGTTGATCATGCTTTTCCATGGCAAGTAATATTCACGCTCAAATAGTAAAGTAGTAGCTATCAAGTATAAACCTAACCAGAGGTTATGGTTGAATCCACGGGGAATACGAGGTTGACCATATTGACTCACCAATAATTATTTCAAGTATCAATCGGCTATACTCTCTAGAATGGGGGTGGTGGTGGTTTATAATTTGAAGTGAAAGAAAATAAAAACACTACAGACTACTAATGCAAACAGACAATCAATTTGACGAACAACATGAGAATTGTGTTCAACCATGATTTGTTAACTTAAATACCCCGGATAACATAACTCTAATCAAGACATTGTATGCAGCATGATAAGTTAGGTTTTTCCAGCCCTCTTGTGAAGGTGAAGATGGAATTTCACCACGGCACTTAGTCGGGAACCATGGTGTTCCAACTGACTGTTATCCATTGTCCAGTTAACCTCCCCTTAGTCAGGTTTGGTTGATTAGATGAGAACACATCAATTGAATCCTTTCATCTACTTTGCTTTTTCTATTCGTCATAACCTTGGTCAGTATCGTGATAGTGGGAGTGGTTTGGTGTTGGCCACCACCAAACAACATTTAAATTAAAAGAAATTAAACAATACATGCAATTACCCAATCAATGAAATGCATAAAATTTGAGTTATTTCAAGTCAACTTCTCATAGTTCCCACAATCCCAATTTATGGGTAATTAGCCACTCATGGCTAGGGCAAAATCACAAATAATGAATAAAGTAAATATGGTTTAGAAATTACCCAAGAACAATGAAGAACACCAGCACTTTGATATTGAAGCCACAAGCTTGTAACAGTGGAGTTTGAGTACAAGTGATTTGAAAATCCCCAAATTGGGTCTTCAAATTATAAACCTAAAATCTACTCTAAACCTTAAGAGAAATGCTCTCTAAGAATATTCAAAGTGGCAGAATCTCCAAAATGTTGCATCTCTGCTCTAAAAAAAACCCTATCATTAACTATTTATACTATTTACAAAAAGACCCAAAAATAAAATAGAAAATACAACTGGCAACATATATGGTTTGCAGGTATGACTCGTAGGGTGACCTACAAGTCATAATCGAGCTTTTGTAGTAAGCACTTGATATTTTGGATTTGCCTGTTACAATCCATTTCTATGAGCCGTGGTCTGCTCTACGACTCGTAGTGTCTTCTTGTAGTCTTTAGTTGCAGTTCTTAGTCCAAATTTTGGCAACACTATTCCTAGATATGAGACCTATGACTCGTAGGTTAGCCTCGTATAGCTAACCTTCACTTGATTAATTCCTCATTTTTAAACACTATTTTTAGCTACGAGAGCATACTATGACTCGTAGTTTGGGCTATGACTCATAGGGCGGCTCGTTTGACCTGAAATTCATCCAAAATTTGTAATTTTCTCCCAAAATCATGCCAACTTGTATTTTCTGTAAGAACAACACAAAAACACATAAGAAACATAAAAAGTCGCATTAAGAATATGCAAAACCATATGTTTTAGGCATCAAATATGTTATAATTTGATACCATATCAACACCCTCAACTTAGAATTATTGCTTGTCTTCAAGCGACGACTCGATCTAAGTAGACAATAAGAAATTCATAGCAACTATCCCTATGGCATATACATCACTTACTTCCAACTTAGTTACCCAACTCTCATTTTTAAAACCTGATTGAATAGCCACCAAGCAAACTAAGACATAATGATACATCTGACAATCCAACTATGATAAGCGAAGGAGTATCAACAATTCACAATCACCGAATAAGTAATATCCTAATCATGTCATGCAAATGCCCTCACATAATAGAAGTCCCTCCATTTCACCCAAAAAGCAATCAAAGATCAGGGACTATACAAGCATCCTTACTCTCGCAAATGAGATTCATGCATGACAACCGACACCATAGTCTTGCCCATAAACTGATACTCCGTATTGTTGACTAGTTAGATTATGATCACTCTAGGACTTTACAGGCTTGTAACATAGGCTCATGGGTCTTTGGTAAGGTACTTTGGGCAATTAGTAACTAAAAGCCATACTTGGACTACGTTTTTCAACACTTTTACCTTGACAACTCAGCCATTTTCATTTTGACCTCCCTCATTCTTCACGTTTAAGCTTCTTCGGGTGCTTTCTTTTTCTTTTTCAGCGTGCCTTATTTTTAACTCATTTTGCTATTCTTTTCATTATTCTTTTCATTTCAAGGCACCTTTTCTTTCTTTTTTCTCTTACTTGGCATATGATTTTCTCTTCTTTCTTTATTCCCTTACTAATCACACCATGTTTGTTATTTTACCATAACATAGGTCACCTTCGACTTAGGATTTTAGCTGGAGGTGAGGTACACAATATCCATTCCCTAAACCAGGTGCACCTTTGGTAGGCACTCTTAACTTAGGCTTTTTGCCTCAATCAAAGGTTCACATTTTCAAGGATAGACCAGGGCCAATATCAAGGTATTTCACTAAACAAGGTTAGGCTAGTCAGGTATCGAGAAAGAAAAGGGACATATAAGGTTCAAACATTTGGAACAAGGGGTAACCTACTACATTGGGTAGGTCATTCTAGCAAAAGTGGAGTAACTTAAAGAATAATGGCCTAAAATCCTTTCTTAATCAACCAAGATCTCCAATCCAATCTCAGAGTAACAAGGCAAGTTCTGACTCAATATACAATACATGAATATGACAAAAATTTGCTCACACGCTCACGGCATATCATGCACAATCAATCATAGACTTACAGGTCATACTTCAAGCATCAACTTGCCTTTGCTTCATCAGAACAAACATTGCCAAACCTATCACATGCAAGATTGCAATAGTAACCAACAACCCCAAAAATTTTGAGGTTACCCATTTTTTAAAACATTCATCAATCCATTCAAGATTATATACGTACCAAAAGTGATAATCATTATATATATACAAATTATCTACAACACCTAATCATGTAGGTTCAACAGAAAGTTAACTCATCCACAAGAAAAAAGAAACATATCAAGAAAATCTTGGAATCAAAAATAGGATAGTGATAGACTAAAGGCTACTCTAACTTCACCATAGTCCATAACTTCCTATACCCCACCAAAAAGATGATATTTTTTCCTTAAAGTATATATATATATATATATATATATATATAAATTAATAATAATAATAATAATAATAATAAAAATAATAATAATAATAAAAACTAAAATTAAAATCGCTCCTCCAGCTCTACCTCCTCCTCAGCTATCCTCAGTCTCTTCTAGTTCACAGTTGCATCATCATACTCCAGGGGTCTCTTCCCATGGGCATGTGAGTGATCTTTAAATAAGTCAAACAAATCATCACCCTCAGGTGCCTCCTCTGGGGCTGCCAACGATGTCATCAATTCAGCCTTGAACTTGTCCAACTCTTCTGTTACAGTAGCCATGTTAGCAGGTCGAGCTTCCTCTAGCCTCCGCTGGACCCTATCCTTAAAAGTGTTGACCCTAGCATCCACCGTAGCAATTCCTCGATCTACTTCAGTAAGAATGAATATCTTAGCCCACTCCTCTATATCCCAGACTGTCTGACGAACCCATGGCTTGAGCTGGTCTATCAACCTACCTAGTTGGGCCTCTATCCTAGTCAACCTATATACCAAACCATGGAAACAAATAGCAGACATAATAAGGTAGTCTGCAGAAGTAACCTGAGTAGCAGATGGCTCTGGTACAGGTGTAGCTATGGAGGGCATCACATTGATATCAACAGTTGGAGGCTACTCTGGTGCAACTAAAGTGGAGTGGTAGGAACTGCAGTCGACTCCTAAGTAGGTGGCTCAAGTCGGAATGGATCTGGTATAGGGGGAGATGTTGCTCTCTATAATGCCACTGGGTTCTTATTAGCCTTGATCAGGCTGGGATTCACAGTATGCAGGGACCTTATATGTGGGTCGAGGTGGAGAAAAATGAGCTCTAGCCTCAATGCATAGTTTGTGTATCAAGATGGGGAATAACAATAAGATGTTAGTCTGAATCGCGGACTCATGAAACTGCCTGATAGGATTTCGCTATCCCTTGCTCTAACCCTTGTTGTAGATTTCTTTAATACCTAGAACTTCCCATCACATGCATCTAGGATCAGTAGAGGAGATAGATGGGTCGACTAGGGGTTGTGACTTTACCTCACCCTGCAAAGACTGTGATGCCTCATGAGAATCTGAACTGCTACTAGACTCAACTTCATTACCCTTGTCTTCAGACTGGGAGGTGCTCTCTACTATCGTGGGTGCATGTACGGTACTAGCCTATGTCAGGGGCACCTGTGCATCAGGATTAATTCGGACCCTGTGGACCTCCTCTGAAACCTCAGTCTGCTCATTGTCAAAATCCTCATCTATTAGCTTTCTGTGAAAGGCCCGGATAATATTTTTATCTTTTGGAGGCATCATACCTAAAATTTACACCCCATACCACAAATGAGCACCATAGTTGCAATAACATTAGTGTCACGACCCAAGCCTAGGAGCTAGATGTGACACAGTGAATGGGTAACCCTAAGGAACCCAAACAAGCCTCTTAACTTATCATTACACATCATTGGTCATGGAAACATATAAAAGACATAAAGAGTAAGAATAAGGGAAAAGGGAAAAACTTGCATAACATCATAATCAAGTGACATAGTCAAAGCTCATATCATAGATATATAACATGTCCAACAAACACCTCTAATACTTAGATAAGAGCGGGGGCCAAGACAAAGCAACTGGACTTACCCTCATAGTCAAAATAGAAAATAAAGAAAAGTGTATCAATACATAATAAGAGAAGCATAGAATAAGATCCAAAGTGGAGGATCACCAACTAGCTTGAGTAGTACCAAATTAGCCACGTGGAGGAGGAGGAGGATCAACTTCGGCTCCGGTTCCTATATGGTGACATCATGTATGAAAGAGTATACGTTAGTATATTTGAATGTACTAAGTATATAGGATACAATGCAACAAGAGATGGTAACATAATCAAAATGCATAACAATAGGTGATAAACATAATATAATAATATGGTATGTATGATCAATGCATAAATAAAACATGCTCAAGTGACTCATACTCGCATAGGATATCATATGTGTAGAAGAGACCAAGCTAGCTTTCCAAGGTACAAACCCCTTGGTAGGTTGGTGATGATGCCACCCCATCACTTAAATGGTGAGCTACAAACCCCTTAATAGGTTTATGAGTACAAACTCCCATCTAGGTTGATGATGATACCACCCCATCACCTTGGCGGTGAAGTACAAACCCCTCACTAGGTTGATGAGTACGAATCACCATCTTGGTTGTCCGAACTCTTAGTTGCCCCAGATTGGGCATGGTCTAATGCAAAAATTTATATAGTACATATCATATATAGAAGTTGCTTTCATCATCATAATATCAATTATATCATATCTCATGCTTTGGGCCTTAAGTTTCTCAAGAAATCATAACCGAACATTTTATCAAATACTTGGCGGGTGTGAAATGGTAGTATAAAATCATAAAATAGAGAGATGAAATCATGCAAGTAAATACAATGTAAAACCATCAACCGACACCTTCAAACACCCTCTAGCAATATACATCAAAACCACTCATCAAATCTTACAATAGATCTATGATTTATATCTCAAAACACAACAAAATAGTCACAACTGTACATAGCTTTAACATAGTTCATAGACATGTTCATACTAGTAAACCCATTAGTAAAATCAACTTCAAATTATGAGAATTGAGTAAAAAGTATATTAGGACACCATGGGTAGACAGACCCAATGACTAAAACCTACATACCTTAGCTTTAAAGAAACTTTTGATGAAGATTGAAAATAGAGACTTGAAGCTTTAAGAAAATCCTTAGTCTAAATGAGGGTTTTGAGACTTGATTTTAAGAGTAAAAAATATAGCTAAGTGTTTGAGTGAGTATTGGGGAATGTTTAGGATGATATGAGGGTGAAATATGGCTAAGTATCGGTAAGAACATATTTGGGAACACTTAGGCCCAAGACCCAAAATTCATGGATCGCATAGAAAAATAACTGGGCATAAACTACATAGGTCTGCATTGCAGACCTATCATGGAGATTAAATTAACACATGTCCGCGATGAAGGCACATCGCTGTACCATCGCGGACAGATATTGGATAAACGATTTTTAGAAAATCAAAATTGCTATTCGCTTACTCTTAAATTGGGCTTAAAACCTCTTCCCCCTAATTTTGATCCCCTGAACAAGAATATGAAGTCAGATTTATGATATCATGCACGAATTTTGAGATATATCAAATCTAAAATTTTAGGCATCTTGAGACATATTTTCGAGCACTTTTTGGGGTCATTTCAGTATCTCCCCCTATGGAATATTCAACCCCGAATATAAAAGAGATGTACAGGAAAAGAGTGATAATAAATAAATCAGCCCCAACAAGGATGAAACATTACATTTAAAACACCATTTTCAAACTTTCAACATAAGTGTAAAATCGTCATAAGTTTGCCAACTTAAACATGAATGCACATGAATGTCATAGGGGCTAAAATATAAGACTTGAAATCATATAGAGGACTTAAAATTAGTACCTTAGGCTTGAGTGGAGTAGAAACAATAAGGATACCACTTTTGCATGTTTGCATAGGCCTCCCATGTAGCACTTTCAACTTGTTGGTTCCTCCATAGGACTTTAACGGATGCCACCTTCTTGTTCCTCAATCTCTTCACTTGCCTATACAAAATCTAAATCGAAAACTTCTTATAGGTCAAGTAATGCTCAACAACTTCCACAACATCAAGAGGCACAATAACATTAGGATCACTAACACATTTTCTTAACATAGAGACATAGAACACTAGATGAACCAAATTCATTTCAGTAGGCAACTTCAACTTATAAGTTACCTTGCCAACCATCTTTATCACCTCATAAGGACCAACATATCTTGGACTCAGCTTCGCCTCTTTACCAAAATGGACCACACCTTTCATTGGAGAAACTTTCAAATAGACCCAATCACCCACTTTGAATTCAAGGTCTCTTCTTCTCACATTGGCATAGGATTTTTGACAACTCTGGGCTGTTGTTAACCTTTTCCTAATCATCCTAACCTTATCAAGATCCTCCATAACTCAATCAAGTCATTATAAAGCTACCTATCCAACCTCAAAGCAATCAATTGATGATCTACAATGTCTCCCATAAAGAGTCTCAAAAGGAGCCATACCGATGCTAGAGTGATAGCTATTATTGTAGACAAACTCAAACAATGGAAGATGATCATACCAACTACCCTTAAGATCCAAGACACAATCCCTACGCATATCCTCAAGTGTTTGAATGGTTCTTTCGGCTTGGGCATCCATTAGAGGGTGGAAGGCCGTACTAAGGTGAACTTTTGTACCAAGACACCTTTGAAAAGACCTCCAAAAGTATGAAGTAAATTGTGCACCACGATCTAATATGATGGACAAAGGAACCCCATGTAACCTCACTAACTTATGGATGTACAACCTTGCATACTCTTCATCCCCATATGTGGTTTAATCGATAGAAAATGAGATGATTTTGTCATCGTATCAACCATAATCCAAATGAAATCAAAACTTTTTCTAGTCTCAGGAAATCCAAACACAAAATCCACATTAAATCACCTCCCACTTCCAAGTAGGCATCTCTATGTCTTGGTTTAGGCCACCCAACCTTTAATATTCAGCTTTGACTTGTTGACAACTATGTCAAACTAAAATGAATTTCCCAATGTCCCTCCTCATGCCTCCCCACCAATACACATCCCTCAAATCTCCATACATTTTGGTGGAATTGGGGAGAATAGAATAAGAAGAATTATGCGTCTTTTCAAGGATTTTCTCCCTCAAACCACCAACACCTAGCACAGAACCTACCTTGGTACCTAAGGGCACCACCTTCCACTTGGGAGAAAGCTTCTACTTTGCCCTTTTTCACCAAGGCCTTCAATTCAAGCAAGGTGGAGTTAAGACCTTGTTTTGCTATCACCTTATCAACCAACGAAGACTTAGACCCATCAACAAGAACAACACCATCATCACCAACCTCTTTTAACCTAACCCCCAATCTAGCCAATTAGTGCCCCTCCTAAGTTATTTCCTTATAACTGCTATCAACATGAGCTAGGCTACCCATAGACACACTACTCAAAGCATCTGCCACCACATTTGCCTTACCAGGAAGATAGGACACACTCATACCATAGTCTTTAAGAAGTTCTAACCATCTCCTTGGCCTCAAGTTGAGATCTTTTTGATTGAAGAAATATTGGAGGCTCTTATGATCAGTGAACATATTAACATGCACCCATACAAGTAGTGACACCAAATCTTTAATGCAAACACAATGGATGCTAACTCTAGATCATGGGTAGGGTAGTTCCTTTCAGATACCTTGAGTAGTCTAGAAGCATAAGCTATGACCTTACTACATTGCATCAACACACAATCCAAACCAACACGAGAAGCATCACAATGCACCATAAATCCTTCAAGCCTATCCAATAGTGACAATATAGGAGTGGACACAAGCTTGTCCTTTAATGTTTGGAAGCTTCTCTCATATTCATCATTCCACATGAACTTAACCTTCTTTTGAGTCAATTTTGTCATTGGGAAGCAATGGAAGAGAACCCATTTACAAACCTTTTATAATAACCCGCTAGGCCCAATAAATTCCTAATATCCGATGGGGTTTAATGGTATAGGCCAATTTCTGATCATATTAATTTTCTTAGGATCCACTTTTATACCATCCCCCGATACGACATGGCCCAACAATACAAACTACGTCAACCAAAATTCACACTTTTTATATTTGGTATACAATTTCTCCTCCCCCAATCTTTGCAACACAACCCTCAAATGTCTTATATGCTCCTCCTTACTATGTGAATAGATCAAAATATCATCAATGAAGACCACAACAAATGAATCAAGGTAGGGTTTTAAAACCATATTCATTAGGTCCATAAAGATGGCCAATGCATTAGTCAACCCAAAAGACATCACCATAAACTCATAATCTCATACCTAGTCCAAAAGGCTGTCTTGGGAATGTCACACTCCCTCACCCTCACTTGATGATAACCAGACAGAAGACCAATCTTATAGAAAAATCTAGCCCCTTGCAATTGGTCAAACAAATCATCAATTCTTCGAAGAGGATATCTATTCTTTATAGTGACCCTATTGAGTTGCCGGTAGTCAATACACATTCTAAGAGACCCATCCTTCTTCACAAATAATACTGGTGCACCCCAAGGTGATTGGCTAGGCCCAATAAATCTCTTCTCCAACAAATTTTTCAACTCTACTGGGGCCATACTATAAAGGGAAAAGAGATAGGTTGAGTATCGGGGAGAAGGTCTATACCAAATCTATTTTCCTTTTGAGAGGAACACCAAAGAAGGTCATTTGGGAAGACATCAAGAAACTCATTTACAACCGGAACCAACTCTATGGAAGGGACTTTAGAATCCATATCCCTAACCCTCATAAGATAGTAAAGACACCCTTTAGAGATCAACTTATGGGCTTTAATGCAAGAGATGAATCTACCCTTGACCACCACATCTTGACTTTTCCACTCAAGGACAGGTTCATTTGGAAATTAGAATTTGACCCTATGAGTTCCACAATCAATAGAAGCATAGTAGGCATGCAACTAATCCATCCCAAGAATGACATCAAAATCAACATTGTCTAATTCAACAAGATCACAAGGCAACAACTTATGCAAAATGCAAATAGGATAACTTCTATAAACTTTAGTAGCAATAATAGAGGCACCAATAGGAGTAGACACTTCATATGACTTAACTTTTGGCAACAATGGGGGTAACAAAAGAAAGAGTGGCACCCCGATCAATTAAAGCATATATATGAAGTCAAAGATTTTCAACATATTAGTAACAACATCGGGAACCTCACCAACCCCTTACCTCCTATGTAGAGCATAAAACCAATTAGGCCTTAGGGAACCACCTTAAGGAAAACCTCTACCCAATGGAATAATATTTGTACCCTGGCCATTGCCACGGATTCTTGGACAATCCACCCTTTTGTGACCAACCTCCTCATAATCAAAGCATGCATTAGAACCATTCAAACGTAAGCCCCTAAGACTCTTCCCATATGTAGAAGACACATCAATGGGAGCCATGCCACCAACTCCTTGAGGCCTAGGGAAATTATTGGCAAATCCCCTATTAGTAGCATGAGAAGGCCCTTGGACTCATGCCTCCTTTTGGAAATTACCCCCTAAGACGAGCCCTCATGGACTCATGCCTCCTTTTCTTCCTCAATTTTTCCTTCTTCATTTGCTCGACATATGTCATCAATTGATATAAGTCCATGTCACTAATTAGCATGGCAGACCGATATTCTTCACTTACCAAGTTGGAGACCCCTATCACAAACTTATTCATCCTAGATTAGAGCCGGCCACCAAATGAGGAACATACTTTGAAGGTTGATTAAACTTAAAGGCATACTCCCTCACACTCATAACACCTTGTTTCAAGTTCATGAACTTTACTAACTTTGCTTCCTTAAGCTTAAGAGAGAAAACTCAATTAAGGAAAGCCAATTTGAACTCCTCCCAAAACACTATATTACTAATTCCCTTCTCACCCTTCCAGTGATCATACCATATTAAGGCTACCCCTTTGAGTTGGTACTCCATCAACTCCACCTTTTCATTCAGCCTAACAGCCATGGTAATTAAAATCATTGATCTCATCAATGAAATCTTGTGGATCTTCATCCACCTTTGACCTATAGAACACTAGAGGATTCATCCGCATGAAGTCCTTACCCTAGCTTCCGTGGTAGTAGCATGAGGGGCTTGTGCCCCCTGATTAACTTGGTTGGCCACAACTTAGGCAAGAATAGTGAGATTATCTCAGAGTTCACCATTGGTAGGTTACTCCTCGGGAGTTTGGGCCCTTCTTCCTCTAGTGTTCAGCATGATCCAGTGTAGCAAAGAACAATTGTTTGGGGAAAAAAACTTACCATAACTCTATAGCATGACTCAGAACATGAAGAAGGGAAATATTTCCTAAAATATCTCATAACCTCCTATTCATAGTCATGGCGCGCTTGACTACCATGAATAAGACTCTAATCGACATGGTATGTTAGACTCTAAGGATCTATCAACCTAGTGCTCTGATACCAAGTTTGTCATGACCCAAGCCTAGGGCCTAGCGTGGCACAACTAATGGAGAACTTGAAAGAATCCCAAACAAGCCTCTTAACTTAGCATTGCACATCATTGATCGCGGAAGTAAACGAAAAAGCTTGCATAACATCATAATCAGGTGACAAAGAGTCAAAGCTCATATCATAGATACATAACATGTCCAACAAATACATTTAATCGGGGGACAAGATAAAGCAACCGGGCTAACCCACATAGTCAAAATAGAAAATAAAGAAGAGTGTCTTAGTATATAATAAATGAGCATAGACTAATGTCCCCAGAGTAGAGGACTCACCAAATAGTTTGAATAGTACCGAACTAGCCACGTGAAGGAGGAGGAGGATCAACTTGGGCTCCAATTCCTACATGATATGTAGGATGCAATGCAACAAGAGAGGGGCAAGATAATCAAAATGTATAACAATAGGCAATAAACATAATATAACAATAGAGTATGTATGATCAATGCATAAGTAAATAATGCTCAAGTGACTCATGCCCTTATAGGATATCATATGTGTAGAAGAGACCAAGCTAGCTTTCCAAGGTACAAAACCCTTTAGGTTGGTGATGATGCTACCCCATCACATAGATGGTGAGGTACAAACCCCTCACTAGGTTGATGAGTACAAACCCCCATCTAGGTTGATGATGATACCACCCCATCACCCTAGTGGTGAAATACAAACCCCTCACTAGGTTGATGAGTACGAACCCCCATCTAGGTTATATGGACTCTTAGTACCTCCGGATTGGGCATGGTATATGCAACACTTTATATAGGATATATCATATACATAAGTTCGTTTCATCATCATAACATAAATCATATCATATCTTATGATTTGGGCCTTCATTTCCTCAAGAAATCATAACTGGACATTTTATCAAAAACTTGGCGGGGTGAAATGGTAGTATAAATCCATGAAATATAGAGATGAAATCATGCAAGTAAATCCATTGTAAAAGCATCAATAAACACCTTGCAACACCCTCAAGTAATATACATCAAACCTCTCATCAAATCTTACAACATATCTAAGATTTATAGCTCAAAACATAGCAAAACAATCACAACTTTTACATAGCTTTGACATAGTTCATAGACATGTTCATACTAGTAAACCCATTAATAAAATCAATTTTAAATAATAAAAATTGAGTAAAAAGAAGATTAAGGTACCATGGGTGGAAGGACCCGATAGCTAAAACCTACATACCTTAGCTTTGAAGAAGCTCTTGATGAAGATTGAATATAGAGACTTGAAGCTTGAAGAAACTCCTTAGTTCTGGTTGAGGGTTTTGATACTTGAATTTAGGAGTGAAAAATATGGCTAAGTGTTTTAGTGAGTATTGGGGAATTTTTAGGATGATATAAGGGTCAAATATGGCTAAGTATAGGTAAAAACACATTTGGGAATACTTAGGCCCAAGGCCCAAAAGTCTTGGATAGCACAGAAAAATAACTAGTCAGAAACTGCACAGGTTCGTGTCACAGACCTGTCGCAGAGACTGAATTAACACATGTCCGTGATAGAGGCATGTCACGGTACCATCGCGGACAAACACTGGATAAGCGATTTTTAGAAAACTAAAATTACTATTCATTTTCTCTTAAATTAGGGTTAGACCCTTTTCCCCTAATTTTGACCCCCTGAACATGAATATGAAGTTGGATTTTTGATACCGAGCACAGATTTTGAGATATATGAAATTTAAAATATGAAAATTTTGAGGCACATTTTCAGGCACTTTTTGGGGTCTTTTCAATTTGAACACAAAAAAATAAAGCAACTAGAAAGAATAAGAACTAAAAGTAAAATACAAAAAAAATTAACATTACACCAGCTGCAGATTTGCATGTACGAGGCACATGTATGATTCGTAGAGTGGCCTATGAGTTGTTGTCTGTGTCACGACCCAACCCAGGGGCCGCGAATGGTGCCGATAGGGCACCGCGACAACAACTTACACTGAATCTTTACTT